>DWAN01005988.1:0-10809 GCA_018230445.1 Heliconius hewitsoni | reverse complement strand
CATACATACAAAAATACAAATCTTACCTCTTTATAATATTAGTATAGATATAATATTTTATAAAATTTTATATATGATATGTTCTTGTACAAATGTTAAACTTATGAATGTAAAACTTAAAATATTTTATTGGATATGATTGTAAATATATATAATTAAATCAAAACAACAAGTATTACAAGCACACGTGGTGGTCGCCATCGACAACTGACACTTGTGGACTTGCTATTATTATGTAATTCGATGTCGTGAATGTATCAATTTTATAAATATCAAGTATTATTTAATTAAACACATATTTTAATAGGTTTTATGATAAGTACCTATACCGTATACATAACACAAATATAAAATATTTTATATATATACATAATCACGGATAAAAATAATACGTATATTTATATACTAATAATATAAATTGTAAGTTCGTTTGGTTGGACGCACTACTAGTTTCAATTAAAATAATCTTTTTGCATTAGTAAGTTCATGAATCGAGAATAAAACCCTTCGTTTTATTATATTTGCTATGATCAATAGGAGTGAACTAACAATAATAATTGTAAAAAATCTGAAATCTCTTTAAAAGTTCTAAACTTTGTGACGGAATATCTCTATGTCCTAAGTATAACATGTCACAGTAACCTTATTCATGGGTTCAAATTACAAAAAATAAAGGTATATCCCGCTTTCACGTCGTACGTCGCAAGAGACCGTGGGAAGGGGTTTAATCTCAGAAAATACAGGACCAAATTGAAGAAATATTTTTGTGTTAAATTGTCCATCTCTTAAGAAAGGCCTCATCATCATCATCACCAACAATCAAAATGACGTTAAAATGGAATTTCTTGCGAGCTTCGTAATAAGTATGCTTTAAATATGTATAATAACAGCACACAGACAATTTAATTTATTTAAATAAAAAATCGTGCAGGCCAATAGAGCGAAGCCACAGTCACAAGTACCTACTATATAGAAGATATACTATCTAGGTATACCTATTTTTATAATATGGGTTTTATTATAATATGAGTCTCATTCAAATTCTTAATTATGCCGAACTTATGTAAACAAGTTTGACGTTTTTATTCGTAAAGCAAATGATAGCTTAAGATAAATTCTTGTAACTTTAATACTTGAAGAACATATGTAGTATGTATGTATGTAAAGAACATAATAATGCAAAAACCGTAATGTGCATAGATGCCGCTACGACGCTACTATAAATCTACCTAATATATCGCTTTCTAATGAAATGATTTGCAACGGCTTAATGTATAAGACGTGACTATAACATACTCATGTCATTTGAATCAAATGTCTGTCGTGCTCGTGACGAATCCAAAGCTAGATTAAAGCTTGTGATAGAAACCGATATTTTTTTATCATACAAGATGATAAAAAAATATCGGTTTCTCGCTGTATATTACATATATCAGAGTAGGTAGAGGGAACCTAGTGTTAAGACACTCGTTTCCTCATTTTCCGCCGAGTTCTGAAGGCGTGTAAATGTAAATAAATATTGAATTTCCTCGAGTGGGGATAAACCCAAATCCAGTCGCGTTTTAAATCACACACTCGTACCCCTGTGCCACTACTAGCCTGGATACGTGTATGATATAAACATAATACACTAAAATATTGAAATGGATGAGCTATACACACAATTTTCAACTCTACCGTCGACTTTACATTACTTAGATAAAAAAAAATGTGTTCACGTTTTTAGCATATTTTAACAAACTACTTAAAACAGATTTATCATGTATGTATATAATATAATATGTTTAACGGTTTGGTTTTATTTATTTCTCAATTATAGTGTTATATGGTCCATCCAAGTAATTTGATAATATTATTTCCTAAAATACTCAACGATTATGATTTAAAAGAAAAAACAATTATTGAGTTATAAATCAATTATTGACTTATTTTTTTATTTTTACATGAAGGATTTTAATGTTTTTGTAAGTCAAATTGCATGTGGCGCAACCAACTAACTAAATAACTGACATATTAACAGAAAATTAAGGATATATTCGCTTTGTACTGGTATGTTGGTAAAATATTAACAAGTAAGTAGATAATACAAATCAGGTACCTACATAATAAGCTTCACAGCAGGATAGGCAGAACCTGGGAACCTAGTGCTCAGACGCTTCATCCCTAATAGACCACTTCCGTTTTCCCAATTCCCGCTAAATTCTGGAGGCATTGTGGGTTGATTGGCTGACTTCAACGCGAAGCGTTGCCTCGTTACCAGAGCGAGGAAATGAAAATATAAAATGGAAATGAATGAATTAGTGGAAATCGAACGTGGGTTTCCACAACCTGTCACGTATACATTCACATACTTATGCCCTTGCGCCACGAATATCCACATATACGTAATTAATTAAACGTAACAAATTGCACAATATAATAAACAATTTACCTCAAGACTAAGTTATCATAAAGTTTTTGCAAGCGTCTCAACATTGTACGTATTGCCATCCAACTCACCACTTTCCACATGGTCAAACATGACCTGACGCGGCAACCACTCCGTGGTGCGCCACGTATACGCTGATCAATGCTCCGATGACTAACTAGTGTTGCACAACGATGTATAGGAGTACGTCTTTTCTTCAAAAAAAGTATATTAAGTAGTTAAATTGAAAAATGGAATTTATTATTTTTCTCTATATTATTTTTCTGTTTTAATACCAATCAAGTAACTATATTGAGTAGAACTTATTTTTCTTTATGTTATCTGTTCGTATTGTTAAAGCCACCAAATAAAGTGGAGAGATAAGTCTATTGAAAAACGTATAGTTAAGTCAAATCACATCAAAATCTCGATGCCATTTGATAGCACACAAAATAAAATATATACACTAATTATTTTACAATTCACTGTGTATATTTGCCAAAGCTTAATTTCCAATCAACTAAATAGATACAAGGAAAATCATTCTCGAGCCGTTGAGGCCAGTAGTGGGTTCGATTTCCATTCGATGATATGAAATATTTAATTTTGCCGCTTTGGTAACGACGAGTACAAGCAATGTCTCCAGAATTAGGCCAAAAGTGGGGAATTTAAGTGTCTTGGTGAGAACAGAGTGTCTTAACACTATTTCCCAGGTTCTCTTTATCTACCCTGCTATGTGCGTGATACAGCATGTAGGTACAGAAAAAATCATTCTCGTATATTTAAATGAGTAGAAATACACGTTTTTAACTTATATATAGCAAAGCTCGTTTAGTTCATAGTACTCGTATGTATTTAAAAATATAGAAAGCAAATTCTCAATTTAAAACGAAAAAATATCTCAAATGTATGCTGAAACGACGACTCTATTATTTTATACATTATAAAATCGCGAACATAAAGTTGCCGACTCCATCTGAATTTCAAATACTAAAATACGAAACCGCATACTAGCGACAGAAGTTCGTAATTAATAGTTGACCCATTTTCTTTCGTTTTTTCACATTGTATTGTAGAGTTCCTGAGTAATTATTGCTGTTGATTTGATTGCAGAAAGCCTCAAGACTAGGTTATTGATCCCTCCTCGTCCCCCTCCTCTCCCCTTACTCACAATCATATACTTACTGGTATTGTGCAATTGAAACGGTAAAAATGCATCGAAATATAGGTCATATAAATCAAATGATCAATGATGCCGATTTCCCATTGACCTCAATGTGGAATCGGATTCAGGTTACATATTAAACCAACATATATAATTTAAGATGAGCTTTTTCTTTATACATTGGTTTTTAGTGTTTTTTTTTTTGCGTCACGCTACCTCGCACACAGCGGGCTAGGCCAGGGAACCTAGTGTTAGAAACTCCGTTCCTCCTTTTATTGCATACAGTGGCATTGCGTGTTAAGTGGCAGAACGTAACGCCGCGACGCGACGTATTGTGACACTAGAACGAAGAAATTAAAATATTAAATATTAAAATATCCTCGAAAAGGAATCGAACCTACAACGCGTTTACAGTCACAGGCTTGAGTTCCTGATTCTCGACTGGCCTCTTTTGTAAATGATGGTCCTATTAGTTTTCCATATCGTCATATCTATCAGTTATTAAATATTATAATATACTATAACTCCAAAATCCATGAGATTTGACTTAATAGGGATCTTGAGTTCTTTATATGTGAGTGTAAAAAATTGGAACTTCACCAAAATTTGCAACAATGTGTTTTGTTGAAGTTGGTTTCGATGTCTAGAGTCAATGCACTGTCTTATAACGAGGACAAAAGACTACACGCGAATCAGAACAGAACCACAAATTATGTTGTAATTAATATTATTCGACAAAAGATTAAATTTAAATGATTTCTACATTATATTATTAAAATGTTATAAATAATTTTTACTCGGAAGTAATAAAGGTAATTTTAATTAAACAATTTCTCATTCCCACGTTTCGGCTCTGTCTTAAAAATGAAATAATAGATATTATATTTTTTTTAAAATACAAAAACTCGCAATTTTCATATATATTTAAAAAAATCAATTTACAAATTATCTTTAACAACTTCAGCATAGTAACAAATTGGTTCGCTTCGCTTGATATGAATTTATTTCGCGAACCAATTGGATCGAGATTCGTTCATTGACATCAATGACATCAAAAACAAGTGTGAGTCGTGTTCGCCCACCGAGGGTTCCGTACAAAAATTTAAAGTCAAGCGATGTTGGGATAAAGGAAGGCGATAAAGGAAGTCGATGTTGATTTTTCTGAAATTCAGGCTTAGCTTAGCCAGAGGTCTTTCATCTGATACATCATTTGAACTAGTGGCTTTAATAATAAATCTGCCCCCTTTTAAGGCTATTATATTTTGGTAGTTAACCACAAATATATAGTTTTCAGATTATTATTCAAAGTAGAACTACCTGTAGATACTAGCTGCCAAGTTTCATAATTCTAGGTTAACCTAATAAGATAAATGTAGAAATACTTTTGGTCAGGACATCATGGGGCTGTAGATTTAGGTATATGGTTTAAATTTCAACTCGATATCTCCAAGCGTTCCTGAGTTTTGACAGACAGGCAGACAGACAAACGGTCGGACACCAAAGTGATCTTATAAGGTTCCTTTTTTCCTTAAACGGTACGGAACCCTAAAAAAAGCGGTGATTACAAAAAAATCTCACTTCAAGTGGGCGAAATCGTGAGTCCTACACAAAGGTAGATGAGCATGCATTTTGTATTGCTATAACACTTGGTAAATATATAAATAACTATCAATATATTGAAATAGCAACTAATCGCTTTCACCAGTAATTGATTGATGGATCCAATCATGATTGGACATTCTTGAAAATAAAATGCGTACATTGTATGTTGCTTTTTAGCGTCTAATTTAAGTGGTTATTTGACGCAACAACTCCTTAAAATCTACTAAGCAACGTAAAATCTCGCTTTTTATTCCCGTGAGATTTATAAGGAACCCGGGTCTTGGTGCTTTGTACACTCCCCTAGGATATATCGAATAATACATGTCAAATTTCAAAGTTTTACGCCGCTTAATGTCAGCAGACATTATCAATATAGTTTACTAAATATTGTTTTAATTACGTTTAAATTAATTTGTACAAAACTATAACGTTATTAAGAATAAAGTTCAGTTTAAATGTTTAATAACGTAATTGCTTTTTCTTGACTTTTTCCGCATGGTTAGTATTAATACCATATACCTATGTATCATTATAAACAATAATATACGATATATAATTATCTATAGTCAATGAATTATAATTTTTTAAATTGTTGCTCAAATGGAAAAAATACGTATTTGATTTCATCGCCTAGCAAGTGATATAAAACTATTATAAACAGATACGAAACGATAGCTGTTTTAAAAGTTTGTTTATAAATTAATAAGAGGCTAAAAACTGTGGGCTTTGTTATAGTAGTGGCATGTTGCCTTAAAGGCGTGGGCCTTTGTTTTTATGACGTAACTCAGCAAATTGCGCGCTATTGCATATTTAAGAGGTATAGAAATCTAGGTGCGATAAGCTGACCTACACCATATATGCTGTATTTGCTTAACCATAATAAGAAACTGTATGTACATAAAATGGAAACTAGTATATAAGCACCTGTATCGTTTTACGTTAATTAATTTATGTATATACACAAAAATATTAAAGAAACTTACGCTATAAATGCGGGGATAAATATGCGAACAAGATGCTTATATTTATTTGAATGGGCCATATAAAAATTATTTTGTGAATGTAAAAAATACGTCACGAGTTTTTACACATTCAAAGCTTTAATTATTAAAAAAAACATAAGTATATAAGCTTTTATATACTGAAGTATATGCCATGACATTGACATAATAAATAGATATCAGCCAAAATCAAAACAAGGATAATGAAATAAATATTAAGCTTTAGTTTTTACATAGAACATATCAATGTGTCGACATGTGTCAAAATTATTTTAATTCTTTTAGTTATAAATGTCTTTCATATTTTTACGTTTATTTCTCCATAATATTCATATTTTAAATAAAAACACAGATTCTTTTATAAGGGTCTTCAAAACAAACCAGTTTTAAGTAATTACTTATTCAGGTTGCTTAGCGGTGTCTTGTGTTTTGATTATTTATAGAATAATAAAATAAAATCTTACCTTCGAGACCCTCCATGTCGATCCCGGCCAAAAAAATTAAAAGTTTTTAAAATCGTTTCTATGACGACGCATGACAGCCAGTCTACTCTGAATCTTATTGGACACAGAATAATCATAGTGTAACTTGTTTTTAGATATGTCCTTCTTATAAAAATATATACTTATAAATAATAACCTTTAAATATTTTAATTAAAGAATGAAAGCAATATACATCCAATATATTTTTAATATAATAGCATATAAATTAACTAGGAAATTATATTCTTAAAGAAGTCCTACTAGGTAAAATACATTAGGTACAGTATATATTTTTAAATATCTGGTTAATATATGAATTATATAAAAATAGCTATATAATTGAATCTTTTATGAGATAAATTAAAATAAATGGTTAACGTTCGCCTTACAATTACCGTATGTTAAAAGCATTTAAATTACATCACAGTATATTACATTGTAATATAAAAAATAAATAAATGTAAATTTTCGGGTGAATTAAAATTTAAAAGTAATTTTCTATACATATAAAATATAATTTTTATTTTTTATAATAAAAATCTAAAGGAAAAAGTGTACCGCGTAAGGGCTAGTAGTCAAGTACAAAAGAGCTTGATTGTCTATGGTTAAATAAAAATATAATATTTTATTTTAAGTTTATAAATTTGATCAACTATTTTTTACACAAAATAAAATTTTCTATTAATATAAATTAAATATATAATTTTTATATTTTACTGCTTATGTGTCACAATTAGATTTTCGTCTGTGACGTTGCCCGCGCTGGCGATTGCCGATTGAGTTGACGTTTAGTCAGGTAGTCATCGATTTATATAAAAGAAGGATATTTTCGTTTTTGTGTATATTCCAGTTGTGGTTGTGATAAAGACTATGGGTCTAACAATTTCTAGCGTTTTTACGAGACTTTTTGGCAAAAAACAAATGCGTATCCTCATGGGTAAGCAAATGGCAGCACAAAATATGATTGCGTAGATTGTTTTTAATCTGCACTTAGTATCTCTTTGCGGTGTTTAATTTCATATTTGGGTATTTTGTTTTCATCTTGCATTCATTCTTTGCAGTTGGTCTCGATGCCGCAGGCAAAACAACTATACTTTACAAATTAAAACTCGGTGAAATAGTGACAACTATTCCGACTATCGGTTTCAATGTGGAGACAGTTGAGTATAAAAACATTAGCTTCACTGTCTGGGATGTCGGTGGCCAAGACAAAATCAGGCCTCTTTGGCGTCATTATTATCAAAATACGCAAGGATTGATATTTGTTGTCGATTCCAGTGACACAAAGAGGATAGCAGAAGCAGAAAATGAACTAGCTAATATGGTAATAAGTCTATCTGTGTGATAATGAGTTTTATTAATGATGTAATTTGTATATTAACCAAATATTATGATGATTATGATTATGACTGTTTCTTATCATGTGTTAATATAAATTTACATTTGAAACATGTTACATTTTAGTTAAAAGAAGACGAGCTGAATGATGCAGTAATTCTGGTATTTGCGAATAAACAAGATATGCCTAATGCCATGACAGCTGCAGAATTGACAAATGCTTTAAATTTGAACAATTTGAGAAATAGACGTGTAAGTATCAATATTATTTATGACATTTTTTATAAAACATATTAACATCATAAACCTGTTTTTGGTTTAAATTTACATGGAAAAAACTTAAATAATATCTTAAAGGGTAAGGGAGAATTATGATAGGAAAAATGTAATGTAATTCGCATTTATTTAATATGCATATATTTTTAATTATAATTATTGTATTTTTTAATTTTATTGAGAATCTGAAAAAAAAATCAGTGTTATATTGTTGTAATCTAATTCTTTTTCTTTACAGTGGTACATTCAAGCAACTTGTGCTACACAAGGACAAGGTCTCTATGAAGGTCTGGACTGGCTTTCAAATGAATTGGCGAAGAAGTGAGACATTTAATATTTACATAAGTGGGAGATAACATCTAATATTCCCCATCTTGAGACAACAATATTGCATATTAAGTGTGTTGTTAACAAATAAATTGAGACTAAAACTTCTATATAACTAAAATTTTTATTTTAATACTTAATTAAGGGAGTACCAGTTTCACAATATATAATCTATCTTTGTATAAATACCTTATGTATTCCATGCAAAAAAGCTTGTTTAAGAATTTTTTCTAAGCATGCTCACAGTAACTGTGTATTATTTGATTTAAAATAAAATATATATATATATATATATATATATATATATATATATATATATATATATATAATGTTTATTAAATAGAACTTATTTGCGTTTTGTGTAATGGTATTTTATGTTTTAAAATTTAAAGAGCAACCTATGTTATAGTAATTATTATAACCTTAATAAATATATAACATTTATAAATACTTATAACTTTTGCATACTGTGAGTGGAAGTGGTTAATAATTTGTTGAGCAAGCTTAATTCTTGATTATATATTGTATTGAGGCATATTGGTAATATTATCATTCCAAAACTTAATATTTATACTATATTATACGTGGGAAAATGATGTTAATATTTTTGTCATTATTTATCCTTCTTGATGTAATAATTTATATATGTAAATTTGTGTGCATTTAAGTTTATTGTAATGGAAATATTGTAGATGTTCTTTTATAACTAGAATCAAAGAAATAGAAGTTAACTTGTGTTACAACTAACTTTATATACGCATATTATATAAAACATAATTAGGGTTTATTTTGCACGAATTTTACCAAGTTAATGTTTATTATAATGTATTTATTCTCCATAATTGATGATGCTACATATTACTTTTTGTCGACATATTGGTGTAATGCACAAAGTGTGAAGTTTATTAAACTGAAAAAATTAAAGGGAATCTGCTGGTGTTAATTACTTTATCAGAATTGTTTAATTACACAATAGAAAAATCATTATATATATATATATATATATATATATATATATAATATAAACGGTTTTATCTGTACTTACAGCTTCAAATATATCTCTGACAATAAATGTAGGTTTCATTTTAATTTTGTTTAATATACTGTATTTTTTAAATTGATCGTTTATTCTATTTCATTTTGTAATTTTTCAATAGAATGTTTTTTGCACTAATAGTAACTAAATTTCCTTAAATTCAATAATCCGTAGAAGGCAAATAATATTTGATGACATTTAAATTTCTACAAAACAATGTTTCCTTTATTTATCTTAAAATAAAATATTAAATGTATATAATGTAAGATGTTTGGCCAAAAATATTTTGACGTGTATGTGTCATATATGCTTTGAAATATTATCCTTAATATTGCTTTGCACTTAGTTCTATAGAATCCAATAAAGATAAGTGTAAATAATACAATGTGTTGCTCTTATTTTTCTTTATTTCCTATAAAAATTAAATTATTATACACAATAAAAAAAACATTTTAATTTAAGCATTTTGTTTCAACTGTAAACATTTAATCTTATACGCTTGTATTTGTAATGTTCATACATTAATCAGTTTACTAGATAATTGTAACCTATACCATGATTGTTTATTTATGACTCCATGAAGCCTTACGTTTTTCTACAAAACTTCTTATTCCCTCCTGGCCATCATCCATATTGATATTTTTTACCATAATTTCTTCTCCCAAATTGTAAGCGTCACTTATGCTTAAATTAATTTGTTTATAAAAGAATTCTTTCCCAAGAGCTATGACACTGCGACTCTTATGTTTGATTTGTTCTACTATTTTATCAACTTCCTCATCTAATTTTTCAGGTGAAACTATTTTTGTTACAAGACCACTTTCGTATGCTTCCTTTGCAGAAATTGTGTCACCTGGTAAAGCAAAATTTTAATGTTTTTTTCATTATTATATTCATAATACTTATATTTATTTAAGTGTATGATAATTTTCTATCATAAAATTAATAACAACTAACCAGTTAATAGCATATACATTGCTTTAGATTTAGGTACACTTCTGCCTACAGCAATGCCTGGTGTTGAACAAAAAATTCCAAAATTGGCCCTACAACATTTTATCTTTAAATAAAAAAAAGGGTTTTTAAATATAAATATTGATTTATAAATATAAAATATACATAAATCAGCTTCACGCTGTATCCCGCACACAACAGGGTAGGCAGAGGGAACCTA
>DWAN01005987.1:0-10809 GCA_018230445.1 Heliconius hewitsoni | reverse complement strand
ATATAAATTTAAATAAATATTTCATCTCCTCGAGTGGGGATGGAACCCACAACCATTCGGTTTTACAGTCACACTTTGTGTCGCTGCGCACGATTGGCATCAAAATCTAAACAATATTTAGATTTTGATTTTGACGTTGTGCTATTTAGCCACGGCATACAGCTACAAATTATAGTTATATCAAAAATTTAACTCACACGAATACTCTGTGACAGCGGACTGCGTGGAGACAGCGCTACGCAATATTGTATGCACTGCTTACTATGTGATTAAAGCCGGCATCAAGTTTTAATTAGTTTCACATAATAAAGTTGGACGTTGTTATTGTAATTTGTTTGTTTCATATCTCGTTTGATTGCTATGTTAATTTACATATGTGGTACACTATGTTATTGTATACTGAGGATACGACACAAGGTCATCGTGGCGCAGGGGCACGAGCGTGACTTTAAACGAGTTGTGGTTGTGGCTTCGATTTTCACTCGAAGGAATGAAAACAATAACACTAGATTCCAGGGCGTTAGCCCTGGAACCTAGTTAGTTGTTAAACTAGAGTATAAGAGTTTGACGCGATTACTGTGAGTTCGATTAATTCTGGTAAATTCTTACCAGGGTTAACAGGCGCGGCGTAGTGTTCCGTTACCTTTCACACTTTTTTCAAAGCTTCACGATATATACCGCGTATAGCATAGTAGACAGAGGTAGTCTAGTCATAAGATACTCCATTCCCCACCTGCCATCACATCTGAGACATTACATGTTGAGTGACGGTACTAAACGCTGTATTTTGTAAGTATAGCGAGTAATTAAAAACAATTCATTCCACCAAATGGGAAATAGGATTTTGTACTGCTGCACCACTACGACCTCTACTACTTTTCACAATTTTTTTTTTTTAATATACGGCAAGTATAAAACGAAGTGCCTTAGTCTAAGTTATCTCTATGATAAGTCTCAATAAATGTATAAGGAAAAAATAAAACATTATGGATTTTTTTTTTTAATATGCAATATACATACATAGATTATATATTAAAAGCCCGCTTGTTGCCGGCGTTGCTATAGTTTGTTTATTTCGGGCTAATCTCAGAAACTAATAAACAGGCTGGATTTGCATATGATATTCACTATGGGAAGGATATCAAGGAATATGCTGTCTACATAAATTAACTTTAACAAATAAAATACTAAAATATTAATTTTGAAATAAAGATATTTTAATTAAGTTGTATTTAAATTTCATCATTCTATATACAATGCCTTTAAATGGCGAAAACTATAGAATTAATCTGTTAAACTTTACAATATATAGAACCTAGTGTCAAGACATTTCGTTCTCTGCTTTCCGAGTTCGAGCCATTGTCAGGCGGAACTCAACGCCATACGAAATATCTACAAATTAATATAATACGAAATGCTGTACCAAAACATTCAACCAATGGGAATAATAACGTAAACATCGACATCACCGCATCGCCAACTGCTTCTGTATTTGTATAAACAGTACTGACAATTATCTCCCCTAGCCGGTGGTGCCTTCACGCTCGGACGCGTCTTCACATACAGACAGACTACAGTGAATACTGTATATACGTCGTATTGCGTTCCGATCACGTTTGTCCAGTGTATACTCGTTTACAATCACATAACTACGGAACAACGCTTCGCGTGGCTACACAGGTCGAACTGTGTTTTGATAACGTTTTGTTAGGAGGAGATTTAAACCCTTGGTGTGTCGTTCTTTTTTTAACGACGCTAAGTTTTGAGCGAAAGACATGTGACGATTTCTAAGAATGTTTAAAAAATATATATTATTTTACTCGCGGGGTAAAAGCCGTGCTTTACATCGACACCAGAGCGAAGAAATGGTAATATAAATTTTAATTAACTATTTCATCTCCTCGAAGAGGCATCGAACCCACAACCAGTCGCTTTTATAGTCACACTTGGTGCCACTGCGCAACGACTGGCCTCGTTTTTTGTCGCTTTACAATTAGACAACTCAAATACGGGCTTGATCCTGTTGAGCCTATACTGCTATAATGATAAATAAGATTATAACAAATTGGTAATATAGCATATAGCATACACTCTATTTAGTAAACTTCTATAGTATCAGACATCTTTAATATATTCCCAAAAGCAATCGATTTTTCAATTGGCAACCCACTCTATCCAACTAGTTTCACTAACCATGTATGTAAAAGTGAAGTTTTGTATGAAAATGATTCAAAATCCCTCTCGCGGTTTGCAGAAACCCAAAAGTTCAGTTTAAGCCGAAACCCGTGGCATTTAATTGGTATGTCGGAATAGCAGGCATTTTTACGCTTCGAATAATGTTGTTCATGTAATGAAAATGTTTTCGACTGAACATACCCTACCCCAATTCATTCTAATCAATCTCTTTGATCTATATTGTAAACAAAGATGTGATAAAATGTAAAATGAAAATAATTATATTTGTGATATAAATGTCAATTGCCTTTTATATTTGTCTTAATGTAAGTCTTCTTGAAATTGCTAAACACACACACACACAGTACTAACTTTTGTGATAGCTAAAGAAGAGATACATACAAATTTAAAAATATTAAAATTTTATTCGGAGCAACAAGCAACATGACCGTTTTATCGATTCGTTGAAAATCTAACCACTCTGTTGACCAAAATTTTGTAAGCCAACATAGACATCCCGTAAAAGTTACTTTATAATATGGAGGATTCCAAAACTTTACAGCAATTCATCCCTCCCTCAACAACTTTCCGAGTTTTGACGTCTTACATTTGATTTTATGGCATTTAACCACTCAAAATTCAGGTCGAAAGTCATTCTGATCTGAACTTTTCGCTTTGATGTCAGTCAGAATTGTTAATTCCTTTCTGCATTCAAAAACCCGCATAACTAGCTTGGATTGAAATAAAGCTTACAAAATTGTGGTTCAATATAAAGAATTTTGAAGTATCTGAGAGCATGTACTGCCTAATTGGATGCTTGGACGTGGTTTTCGATCAATTTATCGTGTGTATTTCATCTATTTTTACCATTCATTTATTCACTGATAATAAATTCGTAAGCTATTTTGAAAAGAACCCGTGTGGGTGAAATATCCACAAAAGCTGGCAAATTACACTCGACGAAGACTCGACGACCTATTTTGGCTATTCTTATTGTAGAATGGGGATAGCTTTACATATATATTTATTGTATCTGAATATAATGAAATAAAATACAGAGCAATTTCAGAATTTGGAAGTGCCGTTATAGTAAATTATTAAATTATTATCAACGTCATGACGCAGCAAGAATGTGTCAGACCTACCATTGTGTGCTCGCGGGGCTTTTCCTCTGGCCGAATCCGTATTAACGAATACAAATTGTTGGTTCAGTTAAGATAAAGCGCTACATCGATACCATCACCATTTATTATGGCCTACGACTTTTTATGAGATTGAAAATATCTCCTTTTTCTTCTACTAAATACATAGGGATATATAATTGTATTTTATATCCCTATGTATTGTATATTACACAACATATTTTGTAAATATACAGCTTAACAGAGTTTGGGGAGGGAACAGGGGTTTTAAGTACAATGGCAGGTGGAAATTCGATCCCATCAGCGTAAGATTCGATTATAGCCTCAACTAATAATTATTTTGTATTCATTTCCAGACCTGTTCTAACCTCAATAAGTGCGTATGCAACCGCGGCTGGACGGGACCGGACTGCTCTCAGCCGGATGCGTTGCCGCCATCACCCACTCCCTGGGTACCAGAAAACGCCACAAAAGCCGCCTACAACATGACGAAGAAGGAAACACCGTATGGTGAGTCGAATCCAGTAACAAATGTATGTGTCGTGTATTCTTCTTTTTTATAGTTTGTCCTGGAGTGAAGCCAGAGATTACATTTAAATATAAAAATTTTAATTTAAAAAAAAACATAAAAAATGATAAATTTAATGTAAATTTGAAGACTTCGAATCTTATTGAATTTATATAATGAATGATCCATTTAATGATCACAATAACCAAACTACTGGATCTCAAAAGCGAAATAGACTTAACTGGAACACATTACAAACAATAAATTAAAATGTAATCTTGACTTAAGCTCCTAAAAAAACACAAAACATACAGAGTTGTCAGATATTTGATTGAAGTTTCCTCAAAAAGCTTAATGCATCAAGAACCCACTCTTGATCCGTACAACAAAATAAACTATTCTAAACAACTTGCAAGAATAGGGAAAAGCCACACAAAAAATACAGTATTATCTTGGATTTATTGTCCACCCGCCTTGTCCAACTTTATCTGTGAAGATACTGTACACGGCCGGGATGCTGGATACCCCTTTTTATTTATATACATTTGTCCTTTTACTGCGGAACTCATTGGTGATTATCATAACGTGTCTGTTTGGATTTTATTACTTTATCACTTTGCGTTGTCGTATGCTCTAGCATCGAAGAAGTTAGAAAATAATATTTTTGGTTTTAACAACTAAAATGTTTGTGGTAAAACTTAGTTTCTAGTCAATCCGGAATAAACTTTCGAGATTCTTAGCCTGGAAATTTATTCCGGACCAAGAATCTCTTTTATCCTAAAAAATACTAAAAACCCTTTTTTAGCTTCTTGAAAAAAGGCAACTGTATAAAAAATAAGTTAACGTTTCCCAATCTCGTAAGAATTTCAGAAAATCCTTTATTACTGCTCCCTTTCATTTTTCTACTCTGTATAGTTTCACTTGTATGTTGTCTGTCAGTCACTCAGTAACGGAAGAAAATATAGGATAATACAGTTTATAGAATTGCTGTTCAATAAACATCTGACAACCCCATTTTGCTTTTGTGTCAGGTATTTTAATTTTATATTTAATTCTTTCTTATTACTTTACTGTTAATATATTTAAATGTATTGTTAAAATATGATTTAATTTTGTATATTTTAAATTAAAAAGAAATACAGCATAAATTAATTTGCAGAGAATATTTTGAATGTCAGCAGTATCGCTATGTCTTGTAATTTGTTTATCCTTAAATACGAGTATACTTATTCCGATTAAAAACACGAGCCAATTACATGCAATATTTGAATTTGAACATTTTTTACAACAAAATTGACTTTTACACTTATTAATTCAAAAGCAAGACGTCGTATTACTGCTTACCAAGACATTACACAAAAATATTGTAATCGTTTCCTTCAATGTGCGTGATGTGATTTATTTAAATGTTGTAATTGTGTTGTTTTTTTAATTTACAGTTCTCGCTTTATTCTTACAGTTCCTTTGTCTGGTGTCTACTAATATGTATCGCTGATTTATGATTTCAGGTGCCTTCTTACCTCTTAATGTTCCCCGTATTTTCAGTTGCTATTGATGTATAAACTGTATTATTGGCCAAACTCCACCGAGCACTGCTCTTCGTTACCGAGAATGTTTATTTTTTTAGAAGAGTTTTCTATCTATATATTAAATAACAAAAAATATAACCGGCAATTATAGTAGAGTAGGCTAATTTACACCTAGTGCGGGGAGCATTGCTCGGCGTGAGGCGGCGTGCGGCGGCGTGGCGACAGCGCGGGCGGCGCCGGCGCCACTAACCCCGACCGACGACCCCTCTCTTGCAGATCTCACCGAGGGCAATAAGATGAGCACCGTGAACATGGTGTTATTATTACTCGCGGTCGTGCTGTCCGTGTTCGTGGGTTTCGCCTGGATGGCGTACTGCTTCAGGTAACGCCCGGTAACTCGGTGTTGTCGCACTGTGTCGCTCGTGCCTGCGTGTCGTGTTGTCGGTCGGGGTCTCGCCGGCCCGCCCGCGCGTCTGTCGTCCGCCCGCGCGACGCGGCGCGTGTCGGCCCGTGCGTGACTTACCCTTCTCTTTGGACACAGAGAACTACCACGGCTCGAACACGGTGTTCCTCGTGGCGGTGCTCATGTCTGTGGTAGGGGGGGTATTCATAGTATTTGCCCTGAGCGCTCTCTGCTACAGGTCAGTCGTAGTACACAAAAACTTCTCCCTGTGCCTAAGGTTAGTGAGCAGAAAACAGACCAAAGGTAGTCTTTAAGGAGAAATTTAAATCGTCACCTTCGTATACTTGTATGTTTATTTAGACGTTAGCGTTGGTGTTTCCGTTTTTAAAGTCGACGATTGGTTTTTCGTTCTTTTGATTGTTTGAAGATTTTTTGTGTCGTTTACGTTGTCGTCGTAGAGCTAGCTGGCCCAACTGCATTTGATCTGTGGTTCTGTGGCTGTGACCGCGCGGTGGCGGAAGTGCGGTGCCGGCCCAGCACGCGCGCTCTCCCCGCGCCGCAGCCACCCGCGCCCCCGCCGCCGCGCTGCATGCCGACGAGGCTTTCCACGTTGTACTCGAGCGACACCTCGATTCAAACCCTTAAGATTCTGGGCTCTTGGATGTATGCATTGGCTTATGTGAACTGTGACTCGTTTTCGTTTCCTTTCTTGGTCGGACCGTGTCGCCGGGAGCCATTGACTGCTGCCCGACGGCGCGATCGCGTCTATATCTTCCCACATTCACTCGATAGATATCATTGTAGTCGTTTTTTTGAGTATTTATTTTATCAAGTGTTTCAAGTAGTTTTTTTTATTATCGCGGTACAGTCGAAATATGACCGATGATTGAAGTACAGACTCATGTGAAGATATAGCACGCTCGACTCTCACCGATCATACCACTGTCACTAAATAATCTAAACTTTTGCACGAAAGCGAATGTGCGATGCACGTATTCTTCTTTCAAGCAGCTGTCTATCTAGTTAGAAACGCCTATTGTTTATATTTAAGAAATATATATCTTTCCAATAAAAATGCTACCTTATTTTTTATATTTAGTATAGACATAAAAATATAATAACAATTCCTGTATCATATCATGCTTAAACCACAATAGCTATGCTTAAATTTCAGCCATAACAATTTTTTTTAATAAATCGTTTCTATTGGAAAGATCATCACTTAAGCTAAGATCAATATAATTTGATTATATTCCCATAAACATTAATTCCCATGAGGAATGAAACGAAAAATTGAAGTTTAATTTGTTGATAAATTAAATTAAAGTTTTCTGAATTAATTTTTATTGTTGTAATATCCAAAAGCACCAGTCTTTATATACTAATTGGATAAATTCGAGTCTCTTTACATTTGGGATTTCAAAATCCATATCTTTTTAATGATTTTATCATTCCCGATTTGCCGCTTAACATTTAAAAATAAATTCAAATAAATAAACGTGTTTGATGGACGCTGACAGGAGACTAGTTGATAAAAAGACAAAATATTTTGGTGACTACTAAAAGTGTTAAGCTATTAAATGAACTCGTAGGTAAAATTAACATGGTCAGCATTCATCAACGCGGTCAAAATTTTGTCCGGAAACGAAAACACGACCACAAAATTTATCCCTGAGGTGTTCTCGATTCCGTTTCGATACCGAATGACTCGACTTTTTAAACTTAATCGATTGATCTGAGTGTGCGTTTCCACGCCACGCCTGCATCAGGAAAAAGAGTACGCTACCGAAGTACGACCCTCCCTATGTGAAGAAACCGATCGCAAAAAGCTTCGCCGCCGGTTCCACGACTTCGAACAACTCTCAAGAGGACATCTCCCTGGATGGTGGAAAGATGCACGCATTTAATAACACATTTAGGTAAGTATCAGGTAACATGGGTAAATCTGCACAATCCGTTCACTGTACTCTCCCTAAATTACATACACTGAATATGAATCAGTCACTACGACTATACTGATGTCTGTTATATACAATATACATGTATTTAAAACTTTATTTTCTATACTCCCAACTAACTCTGTCTCCATACCCTATTTTACTTTAACAATGTATATTTTATATTTTATACGTTAAATATAATTTAGGTCCCATTAAGTTATTATAAATTGTATCATTTAAACGTGCTCTAGATTTGCTAATTGGCTGGCGGTAATACTAAAAAGCTTTATTAAATAGTGTTTACTTTTTAATTACAAAGTAGGTCTTTACATCTTTTTTAATAGATTTTAGAAAATTAAACATTGTAATTATATCTAATATGAGTCTTTTCTCTGACGCAAAAAGCGAAAGGTAATTACTTTATAATTTCACGTTTCAATAAAGTAGAATAACAACATATTTTTATTTATTTTCCAAATATCTTTGTTGTAAAATATATGTGGTTAATATTAATTGATATTGCTTGCTCAATATTGCTTGTATAAATGAATTTAAGGAAACAAATCTACATTTAAAAAAAACTCTAGAGCACGTTCCAATTACCCTTGATTATTTCAAAATTAAACTTTTTTTTCCTCTTCCTATCGGAACTGGTGTAACAGAAATCTTCTCAGGTACGTCAAAGCTTCAAGTCTCACTGCTATTACAATTTTCACACGATTTACGCTTTTCACATTCGGCTTAAGGTTATGCTTCGAAAAAAATCCCAACATTTGGCGTGTTCTAGTGTGACCAGGCACAATCACACATATGCGTTAAATACACGCTTTTAATCATTACTTATAGTATTTAATGAGTTGTGAGGTGATAAAAATGCACATCATACTATATAGATTATAAAGCACAGGCTAGAATAAAACTTAGATGTAAAGTAGATTATAGAAAAGAACAGGCATTTCTTATTAGGAATGAACTAACCAAACACGAGAAAAAAAAATACATCAAGGTAGGAAATTACAAGTGCAAGCATTCGGCACATACGATACGCAGCTTGTAACGGTCTGGAAATTTGAATAATTCGAACAAGGAACAAAATTTAAACGATTCCAAATTCCTCAGCCGCGGAGACTCCCAGCGCGTGATCTTCAGACACGGGAATCACATGTCGGGAGCTGGCAACACTAGCAGATATCCGTGAGTTGCCAATCACAAAAAGACAAATTTGTAACTTCATGGGGTCTATCTTTCTACGCTATTTATTGTTACTATTATTTTATATATACTTATCTTAAAAAAATATTCATTATGTAGACTTTCCCCTTACCCCTTTTACATTCTAGCTTAGCGGCTTTTGTCTTAGATAGCTGTTAATAATTTTAGTTACTAGTTCTTATTATTTTAAAATTAAATGAGTTAATTGGTCCATCATTTCTTGGCAAACACTCTTCAACTTTGTTTCTCTTTTTTCGCAAAAATATAGTTTCCATAAAGAGGAGCAACAACGATAAAATTTCATTAAAATCACGTTTACGTAACCATCGGCATGCGCAAATCATTTTTGCTGAGTCTCTTCCTGCTAAAATATCAAGATTATTAAAATTGCACTCTATTCCAGAGATCATAAACAAATGAAACGTGTGCATTCTGGCAGTGAGGACGAACCGACACATTCCGGTACATAAAAATACCTTATTAGTTTTATAAAAATAAAAATCGATCACATAATAAAATTTTAATTAAAATATTATTTAAAGCTGATATTTTTTAAAGTAAATCTTAAGTTTACACCAAAAACTATAGCTCTTACTTGAATAGATTTCTAATAGAAAGCAAAGATTTACGATTTTTATGAGCCGTTTAAATGAAATTCAATTTACATTCCTCATACCTATCTCATAATATTCTCATTGATAAATCAAATTCTAGGAGAAGAAGACATAGCGTTCATAGACGTCGCACCCAACTCCATGGCGAAGTTGCCCGAAAAGGGCATTCTCAAGAAGCATGGCTATGGGGCGGTTGATGGGAAGGACAAGTGGGGAGATGACTCCCAGTCCGAGCAACTGGAAGCTGGCTCTCAGTCTGATGGTCAGGAACCTTCTGGAGCAGTTGCTGATATGGAATATAAATTTAAGGTAACTTTAAGAAAAAATATAGCCTTATAAAATTATTTTACTTTTGAAATTTTTTTTTATGTTGGCAAACTATATATCACTTATTAAAATAGTAATCGTAACCTAGACCTTGGACATTATTAATGTAATAATAATATATAAGTTATATTTTCTAAATAAAATATATATATTTTTTAGTTCAGGCTGTATGTATCACGCACATAGCAAGGAATACAAAGGAAACTGAGAACCTAGTGTTAGAATATTCCGTTCCTGTTAAAACACGCTCGTTTCCCACTTTCCGTAAATTCTTGAGGATTTGCTTGTTGACTAGTGGAAATGAGCGCCACGTATTAAGCAACTGCAAATGCAACCAGGACAAGAAATAAAATTTAAGCAAGTGACGAAAATATTAAATATTTCATTCCTCAGAGTGGGAATCGAACCCACGCTAGTGTCCCAGACCCGCGACGGCCTCAAAAAATCCATAACTCCATGCATTAAATAATATTGAAAATAAAATAATTTCAGGACCTCAATGGCTATCATGAGAACATAATTGTGGCACTCAAAACTGCAGCGGCACAGCGAGCAAGTGCTGGCGCCGCGGTCGGTTCAGGTGACCTTAGAGCTTTACAAGAATACGAATACAAAAGGGAACGGGCTCCTAGTGCCGAGAAGATCCACGAAGCGGAGCTAAGGAGGCAGAGAGGTGATGAAGAAGAAGACGAGGCTCCGCCATGTGGACCTATTAGGATAAGGAACTTGGAGGACCTGATAAGACAGTTGGAACATCACTCCAGTCGCCACATGAGCCCGTCTGGCTCTGAAGATATAAGGATGTCGGAAACAGAAGCTGACAGACACTATAGAATTGAAGGGGATGTACCACCGTGAGTTATTTTTTATAATCATTACATTAAACATGTAAACGAATAAATATTTAATTAGAAAACGTATAAAAATTTTGAACGTAGCGGGACTCGAACCCGCGCCTC
>DWAN01005986.1:0-10810 GCA_018230445.1 Heliconius hewitsoni | reverse complement strand
ATACACACACTCGACAACTAAATCAATAGCACTCACCCACACTTAACAGGACCGGGTATTCATTCGTTTCCTCACTCATGCTCTCACCTGTCTAAATATAACAACTCTGAGCGCGGGATCGACAGCGTGCACTCTGAGGTGGTCGTGGGTGGTCGCCAGTTCGTGCTTGAGTCGCGCAGGGCCGGCGGAGGGCGGTGAGGGCGCGATGCGAGGGCCCGATAGGCCGCTTATCTCCTCGTACTCCAGTATCGCGGGCATTATTAGACGCTCGAGTTGGCGTTCCAGGAGGTTTATTAGACCTGGAAATAAATTTAAGGCGTAAATTTATCTTCAGCGTAGCGGTAATTATTCTTCTAGATAGAACTTGCCTACCTCCGGAATTTAGCGGAAAATGAGGAATGGAAATGTCTTAATGGGAACGGAGTGTCTCAGCACTAGTTTCCCGATTCCCTCTGCCTGCCTATGTGTGGTAAACAGTGTGATGTTATAAAAGACAAAACGACTCAAAAGCGTACTTTGTCAGGTGTCATACTGCACCACCTATAATATACCACCATATAAAATACGCAGCCTCACAAAAAATAAATATAATAAATAATAAAACTAACCTTGATAAATCCAAATGGCTATGTCACTCAGAACCTGTCTATACTCGGACAGATCGAATATCCTCAAGCTCTGTTGATTCTGTCTCGGGGTGTTCCCCGCTTGGTATATAGCGTCGCCGCTGTACTGACGGAGGTTGTTTAATAATCTGTGGATATAAAGTACAAATAATATTTTTTTGTTGTATACCGCATATAGAAGAGTAGGCTAAGGGAAACCATTATTAAGACATTCCGTTCTCCACGCACCGTCCAATTATCGAGATATGGAGTTTTTAATAGCGGAATTCAACGCTGCGCTATATCTTGTTACCAGAGAATATTTTATTTTTAATCTTATTAATGTATTTATTTAAAGTTTAACATAAGTAGTATTTTAATTCATAATATGTATAATATCAATTTATTTATATCTATCTAAATATGAATTATTTTTTTAGAAAAAATATTAGGTTTCCTAGTAACAGACGCGATGTAAACTGTCGTAGTATGTGGCATGCACCATGAAAAATTAGCTTCACGTTGTATCCCGCACACAGCAGGTTAGATAGACGGAACCTAGTGTCAAAACACTCCGTTTCACACTTTCTGCCGAATTCTGGAGGCATTTCGTGTTGAGTGGCAGAACTCAACGCCGCGTTTAGCCTGGACACCAGAGCGAAGAAATGGAAATATAAGTAAATATTGCATCTCCTCGAGTGGGTATCGAACCCACAACCAGTCGGTTTTACAGTCACACTCCATGCTGCTGCGCCACGACTGGCCTCACCAAGAAAAATATTTAAAATAATCCAAAAAGAATCAATATAAAAAAAGAATCGCTAAATAAATAAATAAATCCGCTCTCTCTCCCTCTCACCTCAGCATATTAGCCAGCCACAGCGCACTATACTCCACACTCTCTGCCCTCTTCTTCAGCGTCTTCTTGACACCGGTTCGTATCGCCTTCATCAGTTGGTGCATTTTAGGCTCGTCGTCGACGTGGTCCGTGTGTCTGAGCATCATGAACAGTATGTAAGCTGGAAGACCTGGCAGTAGGGTTACTGCGATACGGGGTTTTAGATCTGGAATTAAAAAATGAAAAAGTATTTTCATGTGTATATTTTTGATATTTAGTGTAGAGAGAACATTTCAAATATTAAGTCACTACAATCTCTAATTGCTTTGTTGTCATTGTTATACAATTTTAATGATAAAAAAATGTGATAACAACATCAAATTTTAACTTATACATAATTTTTTTTAATATATATTTTTTTAAAATATAACGTAGCATATACAAACGTAACATATATTTTTTTTCTTTTAATACATTTAAACATTTTAAGATTTAAAAATCAAAATAAAAATTTCAAACATTACTTAAAAATAAAATATTTACATACAAATACTAATATTAAGATTTAAAACAATACACTAAAATGTCACAGCTATATTGCAGACTACTGAAAATGGTCATAGATTCGAATTCAACTGAGGCTGGATAAACATGAACTGACTTTTTGTTTGTTTCTATTTAAACAGAGTGACAGGACACTAAATTGGTTCAACTACGCTTACCAGTAACAAGTTTCTTTATAATAGTCCCTTCATCTTGCAATTTATATTCAAACATGCCCAAATATTCTCTCTCCTTTTTACGCATTACGGGTGTTATTTCTAGAGCTGTCGACGTATTTTGTGATACGATTGTTTCTGAAAATGACAAATAATAATTATTTTTAAATAAATAAATCAGTTTCACGCTGTATACCGCACATACCAGAGTCGGCAGAGGGAACCTAATATTAATACACTAAGACGCGAAATAAAAAATTGCCTATATAGAAAAAAATGATTACTGTTCGTTTCGAACATACTCGTTTATATCGATTGTGGTGATCATTGTAATGTATAATAGACGTAGATATGTTCTTACACAAAATATGTTTTTAAAAATAAAAACATATTTTAATTATGCACACAACATAGTAGTTCAAAATAAACTAAAAACACGTTCTAGTGAAAAATTTAACTAAAAAGAAAACAAATATTCTTTATTTGAATTATATAAAAAAGTGGGGAGTGATTTTTAAGTGATCTATGGACACTATGTACCCTACGCTTTTTTAATATTATTCTTAATCTAAATTTTATTTTTTTTACTTTTTATGTACATTTTGTCGTTTTTTTTTAAGAATTATTATTATATTATCGAAAGGTTTTTGACAATTATGCAATTTCAAATTATTCCGACATTTCAAAGCCGGTCAAAGTCGCGTTCAAAGTTTCGATTACAAACATACGGTAATAAAAGTGTGTCAAAAATACATACAAAAAGGATACAAAAATAACATGATTTCCATACCATTGCCTTCGAGAATATCCTGCACATCTTCAACGCCCACCTCCTTAAGTTTATTCACCAAAAGTCTTATTTGATTTTTGTATCTGCGACAGCTCTCGGACAATTTATCTACACGCTCCTAAAAAGTAAAAACAAAAACAAAACTTATTCTTATTATATGTCATTTAAACTATAACCACAACAAAGAAAAAAGACAGATGATTATATTTAAGTGCCAGTGATGATTAAAATTCATTATTGAATTTTCAAAATATTTCAAAAATATTTATAATTTTATTAGATTAGAGACAAGTCGTGGCGCACGGGCACAAAGTGTGCCTGTAATCGCGATTGGTTGTGGAAATATTTATTGAAATTTATATTTTCATTTCTTCGCTCTGGTGTCGAAGCAAAGCGCGGCGTTGAGTTCCGATATTAAACACGCAATGCCTCAAGAATTCTACGGAGAAAGTGGAGGACGGAGTAACACTAGGTTCCCTCTGCCTACCCTATTGTGTGCGGAATACAGCTTGAAGCTGATAAAAAAAAGTAGTCGAAGCACAGCGCTAGTTTCTGTAAGAGAACACTTATCACTAGGTTTTATATCTTGTGAAACGAAAATAAAAATATTAAATACCTGCATAGCAAGACTTTCCGATGCCAATCTAATAATTTCATTCTGTGCGTATTCCTGACTTTTGTTCTTCGGCTCTTGACTCAAATCCGCACCCAGCAACCTAAAACGAAACGTTTTTTTTTTCATATCAAACATAAAGCTGAAAAGCTGACTTAATTAGATTGAATATACATATGATTTTTTCCATTAATAAATTAATTTATATATATTACGAGTACAGGAAACCCATTTTGGGCAACTTTTTGTTAAAACAACAAAGTTCCTTGTTGCTTAGCGACGGTTGTTATTATTGTGGCAGAATAAATTACTTGTCAAATTGAAATACAATTTAATATATTAGTATATACTGAGAAAATTACAATCATGAGAAAAATCAAGTAACCTATGTTCATCCCAAGACCCTCAAGTATCCCTATATGAGTATTTTATCACAATTGAATTAGCGGTTTGACCCTGATTGCGTAAAAGACAGACAGACAGACAGACAGAGTTACTTTCAAATTTATAATATAGGTATGGATGTATAATATGTACCATAAGCATAAATGTTATTTTTTATTATTGTATTTTACTTTAATAAATAATAATTAATTTTACATATATAATTATTCTCTTTTATAATGCTAACATATTTTTTTAAAGTAATTTACAAATTATTCTTAAGGTCTCGCACACTGCAAGGTAGACAGAGGAAACCTAGTGATAAGATGCTCCGTTCTCCATTTTGAACCGAAATCTAGAGGCACTACGTGTTGATTAGCGGAACTCACCGCCCTTTACCTCGACACCAGGGAGAAGCAATGAAAATATTGTCGTGTTTACTTGCGCCAAGAATAACATGAATATACCAATATGGCAATGTCAAATATGACATTAAGATGTCGATGATGATTACGTTGATTTATGGTTACACACAAGTAGTCAATGGTTGCACTGAAATTATGGTTACGGTTACAATAATATAATATTAATGGATACAAAGAGTGGTTAATAACTCGCTGATATTGAATAGCTACAACGAAGTAATGATGATATACTGACGTGTATTGACGGTTACACTGAAGGGTACACTGACGTGTGTTATTTATGGTTACACTGAAATATTTCCAATAGAGTCGAGTTTATTTCAATTTTTATATTTTTCGTAAATAGATGTCATTCATGATAACAGTGATGATAATAATATGATCGCAGTGAGGTAATTTGTAAATCAATAAATTTAGTGTTACATTGAAAATTTTGTAATGGATTGCCAATAGTATAATATGGCAATGGTTACACTGATAGTCAATGATTACACTGATAGTCAATGATTACACTGATAGTCAATGATTACACTGATAGTCAATGGTTACACCGAAGTGGTTAATGTTGCGTTAAGAACCAAAATAACTGGTTACAATAAAATATCAATAGATGAATTGGTTACATTTAACTTTAAATACTCCTTTGTATCTAAGTAATAATATAGGTGATGGTTACACTAATATTACTACTAGGTTAATTCCACAAGAAATTAATGATTTCACTGAAATAATGAGAATAGTTAAAGCAAGAAGTAAAGACTTCTTGCTTTAATTATTCTCATTATACACGAAACTAAATAGACGTTTATGGAATTTCTGATGGTTATATTACGTCCCCGATGGTTCCGAGGCAATATGTGGACCAACAGATAGATGCATGGAATTGACATATAAAAGTATTATTTAATTCTTTATAAATTTATTAAAGTTAACAAGTCCAAGTGAAAAAAAGCCGCACAAGCCCATCAGTCAGCCAGTAAGTCCAAATAAAAACGAGAAAAAAAAAGTTCACCTAAACAGATAAAACATTGAAAATAGTTAATGACACGTTTATAAAAATGTTGTCATTATACAAAAATGTTTTTAATGTCTTGCCAGATAAATGAAGACCGTCCCAATATCTTCTCTGCGATGGTATATCTTCGGCGCTGGAAAAGAATAACGTATAATATGTCCTTTTTACTTAAAAACTAATAATCTTTTAATAATCTGTGAAACGATAAATATTTTTAGTTTTTTTGTCATATTTATCAATATTAAATAGCATTGAGATAACAAAGTCTTAAAAATTATAGTAACAGAAAAATATAAATAATCAATAAAAATAGAACTTACTTTTGATATTTCTCATTCTCATCTCTAAGACGATCGATTTCTTGTTTCGATTTACTTATATGCTCGGAATAGAATTTCTTTTCAGCTACAAGTTCTTCTTGTAATTGTCTGTAAATTAAATTAGAAAAATATGTTTTATTAAAACATTTTTGCATAACTGGGTGGGCAAAGGGAACTTAGTAAGCACTTCGTTCTCATTATGACACTTCCGTTCCTCACTTTTCGCCGAAATTTGCAAGCATTGCGTGGCGGAGTGGCGGAACTCAACGCGGCGCTCGAAATCGTTACCAGAGCGAAGAAATGAAAATAGTAAATATTATATTTTCTCGAGGAGTAATCGAATTCACAAATTTGTTGAATTTTCATATTAGTTATTAGTATATTATAAAAAATTAATCTGATTCAACTTAATTTCATAGGTGCATACATAACATATACATATTACTAAATGTGTATATTTAATAATATAGTATGTAAATTTCAGTTAAGATGTTTTTGATATACTCATGCCCGTACTATAAAACAAAACTTTTAAAAATTATCTTTGGGTTTTGTTACATTGATTAATGCACTGAATAATACATATCGATCCTTTTTATTATATGTGCAGTTACTATACTTTTCAGATTTTTTTCTGCCTACCCTACATAATACACATATGATGATAATTGGAAAAAAAAGTTTTGAAATTTTATACTTTTTAAATAAAAAAAAAACCCATTTACCTATTAATGCCCTTCTGTGCTTGATAAGCAGTAGCTAATTCGCCATCTTCGTTAATGATGTCAACGTCTGAACCGTAGTTTGATGTTGCAAGCGACTTTAGATTCACCGTCTATTAACATAAAGTTTATATTAGTATCAATAGTTTTAAGTACATTTAAACTATTGAAACAAAGCTAAGTAAGTGTATGTATTCGATTTTACACTTTAATTGGGCATATTTTATTAAAATAATATATACGTTCAATTTGATTTAAGTTCTTTATTTTTAAGTTATTTATTTTTTTACTCTAATAACTTCCGTCATAAATTTATGAAGAAATATAAATAAAGTAATTATTAATTTACATAATCTATATAAAAATCAAATGTATACACTTACAAAAAAGAAAAACAAAATAATATACCATGCAATGACACCAAAGGAAAGCGTTGAAAAAAAATTGAACAAAAATTAGTCACTAGGTACAAAAAAAGTATAAAATAGCAACATAATAAAATTATGTACATAACATGTATAATAAAACTATGTAGGTATATGACAAATTAATTTTGATACAAAAAAGGTTTACAATTCAGGTCGTACATTTTTATGGAAAAACGTAAAGTAAAACATTTTTTTAATGTGATTTAAATTACATAATGGTATTTTTTCATGATTTATAAATCATATAAGCTATTTATGACACATCGATATTATTTTTTACTCACGACGCTCTTCAACGCTTGGAACCATGGTTTCTGCGTGAAAGTAGGTATTTTTATTTACAAATTTTATAAATTATAGTATATAAAAGACTAAAGAACTCTTCAAAATATTATTATTATAATCTACATGCAGTCATAATTTGCATATACGTTATTTCTAATTTTATATAATGTGTATCTTCAGAATTTGAGGATTTGTTTCAAATTAAACTTTATAATGTAAAGTCAATAAATATTGATGTATTCCTTCTTCGCAATGACAATATGTTTAAAAATGTCGTTTATATGTGTGAGATTTTACTAAAAATCCAACACGACAATGTACATGCTATCTAAAGAATTGACTTTTTAGTTCAATTCGACAAAATGCCCCGTTGATAAGCACCACTGATTGTTTCACAAAAGATGCCTAGTGTCTTCAAATATTTTAACAACAAAAAAAAACAAAGTTACGAACAAATAATACCTTAATATTCCTTAATTGATAAAACTCTCTTTTGGGTAAATCTTGGAATAATGTCTTTATAAAAATTCCATTCGGAAAACTTTCCATTTTTTCACATGTCACAAAAGAACAGTCTTTTATCAAATTTTTCAAATTTTAGGCAATGAAAGTAAACATATTACTATAATAATGTGATAAAAATAATATTTTTTTTTAACCATCATGTTTCGTATCAGTCAACGAGACCTAACCTCATGTTAATATTTTCTTCATAAATATTAGTTTCAAGATACGGATCACTAATAAGAAAAAGTAGTTTAGATTTCGTTCATGCATAAATATCGAAAAAAGCATATATTTGTACATAAACAAAAAAACATTATTCCATTATTCCATCTTCTTAATTAATTTAGAAATATGTAGAATTTCGAAGTGGTAATTGCGCCACAACGGTGTTAATATATTTAATAACTATTAGTATTTTTTATTTATAAGTTAGAAAACAGACAAGTAAAAGGTCTTTTTACAACACATTTTAGTATATTTTCCTTTTTTTATCACTATGAACCACATATAACCAAACACATATAAAAAATCATCCGCTGGGCTTTTATTTAATTTTTTCACGAAACTTTTTAATATACTATTTTTTATATAAATTTTATTAAAAAAACAAAACCGCATTCTTTACATATACTTAACTTTTTATCAAGAAACCTATATCTCCACAGATATCGGTTATGATAAGAAAGAGCAAGGTAAACATGCTTCGGTACCATTTTTTTATCTTTTAAAATACAGTACACATTAACAAGATGTGTAAATAAAAATGCGGAACATTTACTTTATTACGATAATGTTATGAATACATTTTTTTTATTTCACATAATTTTCACCTTTCACACATGAAGGAAAGAGAAAATATACATATAAAGGGAAAAAAGTGAACGTATAAACATATGAAGGGAAAAAACGGAGTTTTAGTATTAAGACTGTGGCTAGGTAACCAAAGCCTCTGGTGCAAAAAATAAAGTGGGGCTCAACTGAACTGTGTGGTTTTTTATCGACACAATTCAAAGAAATAAATATTAAAATATTTTAAAATGTGTTTTTTTTTAAATAAGATGTCATGGTCAAAACTGGGTTACGGGACCTGGTTGCTGTCTCCCCGCCTAAATAATAAATCTAAATAAAAAATTGACTTAATGTAGACTTTAGAATTACAAAAACTATTAGTAATATTTATTATCTGTTTAAAGAATCTGTAAAACTTTTTTTTTATTAACTAAGAAAATAAAAAAGAATCTTACCTGATGTGTCAAAACACTCTTTAGTTGTATACATTCGTCGCGTCGTCTATCTAATTCCTTTTGCATTGCGGCCAATTGTTCTAAAAAAACATTAAATTTATGTTAAAAATACGTAACATATAATTAATATATCATTATAAATAGATTGTGCAGAATAAAAGTTTCCTAACTAGAGAATCGAATAAATATTATAAAATCTTAAAATAGGTTTTTTCTAAAACAAATCAGAAGTTATAGAATTGTTGAGTTAGGTCACTTTTATTCTAAGATTGTGTATGTACATATGTTCGTAAAAAGCTGATGAACCAAGCTTTATATAAAATGTATATTATATGAGAATTTTCATTTTCTAAAGTGACAGCTTATAAACTTCATTGCAACAAAGCATGTTAAGGCAATTTATATTGAGACGTGATACTTATTTATGATTTCAAAAAGTCTTTATCGAGAAGTTATTGAGAAGTTTATCAATAATATATTAAATACTATTGTACTCATACAGCTGTTTCTAAATTCTAAAGCAATTATTATATTTGAAGCACTTTTCTATTCTATGTATATGTACATCAATAAGCTTTGAAAAAGCTCGAAATAAGTGATATTGCTATCTCTTTCGTTTCTATGTAATTAGAAAAGGACAGCATCATCTATCAAATTGTTATATACACTAACTGTTTTCCGCGACTGTGCATGCACAAAATAAGTTAATATGAATCATTTGTTTAATAAAATAATTAAAAGGCGGCCGTGGTCGTGGCGCCGGGACATAAGTGTGTGACTGTAAACGCGAATGGTAGTGGGTTCAATTCCCACTCCAGGAAATGAAATATTTATTTTAATTTATATTTCCACTTATCCGCTCAGCTTACAACAGCGTTGGGTGCCGCCCAAATAATGCGCAATGCCACCAATATTCAGCGGAAAGTGGGAAACAGGAGTGTGTCATTAATGTGAACAGAGCGTCTTCCACAACCAAGTTCCATCTGGCCTTCCAAGCACCTTCTAAGGCCTTCCTTCTGGATACAGTGTGAAGTTAAAAAAGAAAACATTACTATTTTTATAAGTCCGTTGAGAATAAGAACGGGGACGAGGTCTGGCTCGATACTGCGCAAGGCAGGCAGGGCGCAGCCATTATTTAATTATTAATATACCCTCAATTAAACGTAATGTTGTTAAAGTGGTTAGATAAAACACACCTATAAAACATTACATGAAAAGTAAAATATTTGATTTTTCATATCAACATCTTATGGTTCTTACAAATAGATAGTAAATAGATACTCACCGACTATTTCCTTAGATATATGAGTAGCATCTGCACCACGAATTCTTTCTAAATGTTCCCTTAGTTTTTTATTCTCAATTTCTAGTTCTTCAACTTTGAATCTGTCCGAATCGGGGTTAGATGGTGGGGATGTCATACGATCTGTAAAAAATTTTTTTTTAACTTTCACGCTGTAACTTGCAGGGTAGGTAGAGGGAATCTATTTATAAGACACTCCTTGCTTCGCCCAATTTTTGAGATATTGCATATTGAGTGGCCAAACTCAACGCCACGCTTTGTACTATTGCCAGATTGAGAAAATGAAAATTATTTAATATTCTTACCGGGAATCAAACCACTACCTTCGGTACCTTACAGTGCTGCTACGCCACGACGGCTTTAATACGAACATTTTAATATTAGAGTGTTTAAGCTGGCGAAGACACGAGCGAAACATTACTCTTTTTTGTCATATTTTCACTTTCATAGATTATCGCTATTTAAATATAGTCATTCCCCCAAGTGATATCGAACCCACACTTATCACGAACATGTTTAGACACTGCCACTGAATCACAATGGTAAACATAATTTATTGATACTTATTTAGAAAACGTATAAAAATTTGAACGTAGCGGGACTCGAACCCGC
>DWAN01005985.1:0-10810 GCA_018230445.1 Heliconius hewitsoni | reverse complement strand
TATATATATATATATATATATATATATATATGTTATTTATATTTTTATTAAATTTATGACTACTTTTGGTGATCACTCATCAAAAGTAAGCTAAGTTGCAACGTATATGTATAAAAAGAATTTGAACTTACAAACAACAATCATTGGATAGACGTCTGTATATCTAAGTATAAATGTCATCATAACGGAATCATAAATTATTCGTATTGGAAATTATAATCACTGAGAACTGACGTAACAATCGGTTGGAATAATTTATATATATTACAACTTATCGATTGACGTTTTTTTACGTAAACATTTCATGTTTGCTATTCAATTACTTAACATATTGATTTTAGCTATTTTTGTTGAGCATAGCATTAAATTATTTAATATGAAACCGAACTATTATTATAGATAAAATTGAATAGAAAAAATATTCTATAGATAGGTCTATAATTTAAATTTTATTATTTATTACACTCGTTTTATAGGCAATTAATATTTATCTGCCTATATGTATGTTATAGTTAGCATTATCAAAAATATGTATTATTGAATTCTATTTCCTGTATATGTATAAGCAATTATAGCTATTTTCACATAACACATTTTTTCTAACTTTTATATAAACTTTATTTTAATTAGATTATAAAATACTAGGTATTTTGGGTACATTGCTCTCATATAGTATTGGTTTATGAGTTTTCGCACCTACAACTGTTAAACTGCTTTCTAAACCATATAATATAAATATAGAATGTGAAAGATTACTCATTAGAAACAAAGCTCTTTGGTGAAGAATCGAGCGAACTTCAATTTATTTACTAATTACTATTTCAAATGGTTTTAGTTTATTTGAAATATTGTAAATTAAAACCTTGAATAAAACGTTACACAGGTGTGTAATTCGTTTATCATAGTTGTCTGTTGAGCACGTGGAGGTAAACCGTACAACTGTATGAAATGAAGAGAGAATATTCGACATGATAAATTTCTTAATACCGCGCCAGATAATAATTTAATATTTGAAAATCATGTTAGCAGAATTACGAAACTACTTTTACAAAATGTAGTTTATTTCATAATATCATATACTGAAAATATATAAATATAATACATTGTTGTCTTTACAGGAGTTCAACGTGCTGGACACGCAGGCGGCGGAGTACGCGCCGCTGGCGGACCGGCTGTCGGCGCAGCCGGCGCTGTACTGGCTGGCGTGGAGCACGCTGCTGCTCGCCGCGCTGCTCGTGGCGGCGCTCGCGGCCTGCGCGGCGCAGCGCGCCGACTACGGCCGGAAGCTCAAGGCGGCCACGGCCACTGCTTATTGTAAGTTTCGTTGAGTGGCGGATCTCAACGCTGCGCTAGTCATGCCAGAGTAGGTGATTAGTGATTCATTTCCCCCAGGTGGGATTCGAACCTCTATTTTTAGACGCTGTCTCACTGCGTCACGGCTTCGTGGCCTTAACGTTCATATGTGACATGTTTATGTAGATGACTTTTTGTTATCTTTTAAAATGTAGAATGCATATTTTTACTTTTTAACTTAATTAGTTAAATAACACTATAAAATAATATAAATAATCCTTAGCCTACTTTTACAAAAATTCAACTATCGATATCAGTAACCTACATACATACTGTATATTTCAATAATATGTATAAGTATCTTTTAAATATTTTAATTAGTAATGTTATTTTACAGCTTCGCCAACGCCAGGTGAATCTGACATGACAATTCGCAGTTCTGGAGGTAGAGTACCAAACACAAACAAACATAGTACTAAAGGCTCCAATCCAATATGGCTGCACGCATACGAGAACGACTGGTACAAATCGGACGACCAAATAAGTCACTCGGAAAGAGATTCACTGGACGAGAACGCTGTGGACCAAGACATGACCAACGAAAAGCCATATTTCATTACAACAGCCGCATTCCCTTCCATACAATCTACTGAAACGGAAACGGAAACCAATCAAGGCAACTACGATTTCTACCAACAACTGGAACAAATGAAAAATGCCAAAAATATGGAAACTACTGAACTGTAACTTTAAAAAATAAATAAACAAAAAAAGAAATTTGTTACGTAAAAAAATTATATATCGAAGTTACTTATGTAAAAACTAGATGTTTCCGTAATATAATAGTATAATCGATATTGTTGACTCTTATCATTTAAACGACGTTCGCATTTTATATCTATTAATAAGGAAATCGCCTACAATATATATAGATAACAAATGATAAATGACAATGCAAATCCAACTATTTATATTTTTGATTTCACGTATAATGTGAATGACATAAAATATAAATATAGACAAAAAACAATAAGATAAAAAATAAGATTGTACGTAGATATATCTTATTTGTCCATTAAATGCCAAACATGGAGACCATTGAACTGTAGAATGTGCCTTTTATGTGTGTACCTAAATATAGTTAGAATTAATAAATATTTAAATTATCTGTGTATTCCTTGTCTTTTACAATTAAATGTAACCAACAACGACTAAAATATACAACTCTAAATATTACTTTTTTTGCATGCAGTTTGTAAGTAGTAAGTAATTAAAAATTACAGCGTCAATTATATTCATTGAGACAATTGTTTTAATAAGCATTGTCTCTATTTTTTTTAAACTGCACGATTTATCCCACTTATAGCATGCTATACATAATAACCATAGCGCTAGGACACTGCGGTCTAGGATAGACTTCCCTAAACGCCATATTTGCAGTCAGGCTCTAGCTAGTTGTCTTGCTATGTTAAAAATAGTAATAACATTTTGTTGACTAGGAATATTTAAGCTAGAGACAACGAGTCCAGCAATAACCTCTTAAAGTACCTACTTTAAAGCTAATGAAAATAAAATTCTATTATATAGGTAGATACTCAGTAAATAAAATACAAAAGACAAATATTTTAAAATACGAGAAATGTGAGTTTTATTAAATTTATCCCGCACACAGCAGGGTAGGCAGAGGGAACCCTAATGTTAAAACACTTCGTTTCTCGCTTTCCGCTGAATTCTGGAGGCATTGCGTGTTGAGTGGCGGAACGCAGCGCTTTGCCTTGTCACCAGACCGAAGAAATGAAAATATATCAAGTGGGAATCGAACTCACAACCAATTGCGTTTACAGTCACATGTTGTGCCGCTGTGCCACAACTTTGTTCTAATTCAAGATTATTCAATAAATTTATTTTTATTTTCATATGTTAAAAAATATGCCTTTCTAGTTGATAAGACAATAACTAATTCGACAAAGTATGACGTGTTTAACGCAATAACTGCGTTGCAGTAAATGAATACAGAATGACGTGTTGGAAGAGTTTCTCTGCCATATGAAATTTTTAGATACAATAATATAAAAGAGCACGGACGACGTGTCCTTGGTGTATAACTGTTACTTTAAGTAAACAAAAAACGAAACTAGATACCAAAAAATAAATTAAAATAACTTTTCTTTTTTTACAATCACGCTGTATCCCGCATGTAGCATAGTAGGTTGACCTAATAAAAAAAATTAAATATTTAATTTCGAGTTCGAATCGAACCTACAATCATTCGTGCTTACACTCTTGTGCGCCTGCGCCAGGACTAGCCTCTACAAAATAAGTTGGGTCACCCATTAGCACTTAAATATTTGTATAATCCAAAATCATTTTTTTGGACAGTGCAGACTAGATAAATATCTTAAGCTTTAACTTAATAGTTATCATAAAATGCCATTACATACTTGCATTTAAACAAAATCTTTTATATTTATATATTGTTTTTTTTACTGATTTCCTGTCATGGTATTTAATTGATAAGAAAAGTTTACTTTTAATCATTAAAACAAAGAAATCATATTTTCCTCATTTGCTACCTTGTAAATAACCTCAATATAGAAGTTAATGTAAGCCTAAATAATAATCTACCTATATCATTTATCAATCGTTCACAACTGTAATTTATTGAATATTTTTTAAATAAGTAAAAACCGTCGTATTAACATACTTAAACAAAAAGTAAAATGTCGAAATTAAATAAATTTAAATAAGTACTTCAAAGAACATAAAAAAAAAATCCGTGGAAACGGCTCGTCTTATATACCTACTTTAGTTACTTCCATAGTATTATCTAAATTATAAATTGATCCTTGTCTTGCAGAAGCGAGCTACTCGCGCAATCTACAGACCCTAAAGATTACTTAAAAAAAATAAGAAAATATATTGACTGTTGCTTCTCAATACGTTTTTAAAAATTTTATCAATTTTCAGAAAAATATAAACGATTTTACCAAAAAGGTATTTTCATAATACTAACACTAGAAATAGGCCTAAACTTAGCGCGCCTGTATTGTACTTGATTGCAGTCCTTAATTCTTTTATGGGACAAAGTGTAGGTACCGCTTTTACAATAAGATTCCAGAAAACGTACGAGAATATTTATAAAATCATATAAATGATAGCACGCTTTGGGAATGAAATGATTACGTCAATCTATTTCAAAAGTAACATTTACACCAATCAAAAACTGTAAATCATATATTTTTTAGTTTCACGCTGTATCTCGCACATAGCAGGGTAGGCAAAGACATTTCGTTCCCCATTAAGACAGTTCCGTCGAATTCTTGAAGGATTGCATGTTGAGTATATTAACTCAACGCCGCGCTCTGCCTCGATTCCAGAGCGAAAAATGAGAACATTAAATATTTATATATATTCTGCGAGTGAAAATCGAACCCACAACTGTCGCGTTTACAGTCGAACACTCGTTCACCTGCACCACGACGGCCACAACATATTTCCTTAAAAAATTGACGCCGAATTTCCTGCGCCGATTCTTCTTGGGTCTGAGGCAGTAACTTTAGTGAACTGATTTTTTTAGCGTCACGCACCCCGCACGCAGTAGTGTAAAGGTAAAGGGAACCTCTGTGTGAGTATTGACACACTCCGTTCCCCGTTTTCCGCCGAATTAATTCTACACAACAGCGAAGAAAATGGAAATATTAAATATTTAATTTCCTCGAATCGGAAACGAATCCACAACCTGTCGCGTTTACAGTCTATATATACGCCCCTGCGCCAAAACATGCCTCGATGTTTGAAGTTCAAAAATGAAGCATGTAACTTCTTAATTTGAATAAAATTATATTTATTATATAAAATTCGTAATCTTTGGGTAATTTCTTAACCAATTTTTAGCTTCTGTTCGATGTATATATATTTTTTTATTTGATTGATTATTTTTGAAGTATGGTTTTAACGTTAACAAGTTCCAATTTTAAAATGTCTTCGCTAATAAATTATGCAAAGAAAGTTTTTTAATAAAATTAAACGTAGTTAAAGTAACAGGGTTCAGTTTTTTGGACCTAAAGTTGATAAAAGAACAATTGTCTATCTATATATAACAACTTCACCGAAAATAAAATATAAATCTTTAGATCTTAATGAAAAAAAAATTATAAAGTAGCTGAACTCCTGTCCTAGAGTCAATGTATTGTCAAACTGTATACAAAACTATTTCCGTTTAACCTGAAAAAAGGAGAATGACCCACTAGACTATTTAAAGATAAAAAAAGATAAACGTGCCGTGGTGACTCGTTACTACTAAATTAAAAAAGTGACGTAAATGTTTATTATTTGTAGCATTTTTTATTCATTCTCAAACTACTGCCAAACTTCACTCGACAGAACCAAAAATAGTCTTAATGCCTAGCTGCATTTAAAAAAAAGGAAGTATCCTAAATAAAGCTCAACATGTATTTACATACACAATAATTTATTGTTTCTTACAATTTAGTGAAGCTAAAATACATCATCGACTGATTACAGTTTGAAAAGCTTTGAGTAATCTCTCCCTGTGTTAACCAAATGAACAAAAGCTTTCTCTTACAGCTGTAAAGTAAACACACCATACTTTGCCACTCATGCCATGACTCCATATGCCATACTGATAGTTGATTGAATATTAATATGGGAAAGGAGGATGGGTCACAGGATATGTCGCGGAAATCACAACGCAGGTATCCTTACAACCACAATATATATTAGATAAAATTATAACATAAAGGTCGCCATAATGAAAAAGTCTAGATTAATTAATTAAAACTTATCATCTTATGAGATACACTGTAATTTATATTGTATTGTTTAACTATAGGAGCGTTTTCTTAAATATTGTGGATGAAAGAAAACTGACCGTTTTAAATCATTGTCAGTCTGTTCAGCAGGCTACATATTTACTAACTTAATAAAAAATGGTTTCTTTTAAAAAAAATAACACTCACTCAACACCATCAACAAGCTCTTTAAGTAAATCATTTACTTACATTAACCAGAATGTAACCAGAACTTACAATAACATGAGTTATACATACAAATCAGTGACATTACAAAATGAAAAGGAAATTGTAAAGCAACCAACGCTCCATCTCCTAAAATATGGCTATTGTAGAGTTTCACAATGCAATTTAGATCTAGTTAAAGTACAAATTCTTTAGGAATTACATGAAATTACGTAAATTTAACTAACGTTTAACTAAATGAGTGTATGCGAGAAAACTTCTACCGACACATCAATGTTAAACCAAAATCGATTTTCTTATAGAAAATGGTACTTAATTACATGAACAGAAACTATTTGCATATCATGTGTATTATTTTACTTAGTCGCAATAATCGGCATTTAAATTACAAGAAACAATCAGATTTTATAACCATGTAGATTGAACAAAGTTTGAGTAATTTTAGTGATTGGTAAGGTTTTCAGACAAAAAAGGAATTGGGCGTGGATGAGAACAGGAAGGGTATAAGCCCGGGCTGTGGCGATCTGTGTGTATATGTTTACTGATGTCACATCTGACTCATCACATGGCATACTTCCTAGTCCACTCTCGGGCTAATTCATTGTACTTTTCTCTGTCAGTTTTGTAGATCCTAGCAATTTCTGGCACCAAAGGATCATCAGGATTTGGATCACATAGAAGTGAGCAGATTGAGAGCAACACTGAAATAACAAATAATAATTAAAACATTGTAATACTTATTATTATTTGATAAATTAAAAATATATACAACATAAAAGTCAAAGCAAATTAATTACCTTTGGATATGGTAAGTGCTGGTGACCATTGTGAGCGCAGAATATCAAGACAAATGGAACCATTACTGTTTATATTAGGGTGATAGATGCGCGTTGTGAATGCAACTTTTGGTGGTTTGAATGGATAGTCTGTAGGGAAATGTATGGTGAGGAAAAATACACCACCCTGATAGGGACTGTCAACCTGTAAAATAATTACACATTATATAAGTTATGGCTATTTTTGCTCAAGACAATGTAATCTTGCTAAATTACTTATAAGGCTTCATTGAAATAAAGAGAAAAAATATGTCGTCATGTCTAGTGTAGTGCTTCCAAATTAACAAACTAATATAATTTTATTAATGTTAGATACTTACTGGACCCATTATTGTGGCTTGCCAATGGAAAACTGTAAGAATAAGAAAGAATGATTATATTTCAATATTGTTTAGTTTTTATTCACGTCGATAGAAAGGACATCAGCTGATTCACATCATCAATGTAAATTAATAAAATTAACTGCTGAATTTCAATAGAAAATATTAAACATAAAAAGCAAATTTCAAAATATTTATAATTCAATCTTTTATACGTAGAAAAATAATATTTTTTATTGTTAATAATGAAGATGAATCACAAATTTAATAAAGCAACTAAAGGATCGATAGACACTTACGATCTTCACCGTGTGGTCCTGCTGAACATTGTGCCGGCGGGTCTCTACCCAGATCTTGTAATTCCTGTAACATCACACGAATCTATCTTATAAGAATGCAGGAAACACAAAATAGTGATAAGTAAAACATGTCAAACACATCATCACTCGAAAAAAAAACATACGGATGGACAACTTTTTACAGTTTTTAAAATAACATTGACTATAACTAGATTCATAAATTGTACAACTGCTCATTGTAGCAAGCCTTTTTTTGTCATCAATATATTGTGAGAAAACCTCAAAATTGGCACATATTTCCGACATTTTATGTACGCCGTGTGCATAAAACTAGCCTATAAGAACCAGTAAAACACCGTTATATATCGCAGACGCATTAAGCATAGGAAATATTTTAATATTTTAATGAAGAATCACGCACACGGAATTATCCAGAAGAAATTTCGATAATAGGTATTCACAATGACGAAACATTCACTCCGAATCTGTTACGAATTTTACAGCACACCACTTGATCTAGACGAATTCTTAAAATTAGCAGCCAAATTCTTTATACGTACCCTATTAATTCGTTTTAACGCCATTTGACTATTTTATGATTGAATATACTGCCTTTCAACTAGACAACGAAACTGTGAGCCAAGGACCTTTGATTAGAGATTGCAAGATGGCTCCCGTCTAAACGCAAAAGTACTACTTAAGTCGTTTTATGCAATAATAATAAAAAAGTGACTATTAAGATAAAATCTCAAAGACTTAAATAAAAAATAATAATAACTAATATTAAGAAATAATAAGAATTAGAACAGAGCGCAGGTTCTAACAAAATTAACGCACTCGCGACGAATGGAGAACAGCAAACAGGAAAATCGACCATTTACAAAGAGCGTTCATGATTACTTCTCTTTTTTTAAATATTCGTTATGTATTAAATTACAGTTTTCTTAAAATTTGTAATAAAAAATGATGTCTTATTTTATAATAATAAAGCTTAAATTAAAAAGAAGCATGTTTGCTTTAAATTTATATTGTTTTTGTAAATTATTCAGAAATTATATATTTCAAAATCAATATATTATGAAGTATATGGCAATACTATACAAAATTCGGACGTGACGTATATGGCAAAGAATTCTGGGCGCTATTTTTGGATAACAAAGTAGGCAGATAGGGTTATTTTCAAGCACATTTTTGCAATTTGAAACTTTCCCAGGTACTAACGTTTCAAATTCGTAATTTTTATGATGTATTCATAACTTTATTTAGCTAATAAATACATTGAAGTGTATTAAATATTAATTTATTATTATCAGTTCATCATTTCTAATACTATTGCATTGATAAATTTTGACAAATATTTTGTACAAAGATATTAATAATTATGGAGATTGTAAAGCCACACAAATTGCCTAGGATAAGCTTCTTTTTAGTAATATGAATGACAATAAAGCAATGTCTGGTAATTGAAATTAAATAATTTCTTGCAATTTAAGCTTAATAACAATTTATTCGCTATTGCGAATCAAATCGATATATATATTAGGTTATTCATTTGTTTTTTTTAAAGTTAAGCACTGTAGTTATACTTTTTAACGGCAGTCTAACTATAGACCATTGGAAAAAATGCTAATTTTTTTTTTAAGGAACTACCTGACTACCTTTTTTTTATTACAATAGGAAGTAACGAATAAAAGGAATTATTTGATAGTATAATCGAATAGATAATTTAATAATATGTTTCTACTAAAACTATTGAATAAACATCATTCAATACTAATTCAATTTTTATAATATATACATAATCTTAAATTTTAAGTACAAACTACTAGTGGGTAACGAAAGGGGGATATTTTAAACAAGGGAATGTCTTAATACTAGGTTTCAATGCTCTTTATGCCTACTCTGCTATATGTGGGATACATCGTGCTGCTAAACTATAAATTAAAGTTAAAAAATATATTAAATCTGATTTTGAGAAATTTAAAATATATATTTTTTCCAAAATCTCAAACGGCAATATTTTTTAAAGATATCATATCGTAATAAAACAATATGGAATTTGAAATATTCAAATAATATGAAAATTTAAGTTTTAAAATAAATGTATGAATGGCAGCAGTAATTATTAAAGCAACATTACACTAAGTCACTTTACAATTATTTTACAATTATTTTTTATTTCTTTTTGAAAAATAATTTTACTATATCAAATGACATTCCACTTACGATACATATTGTTACCATACCGTACGCTAATTTTGGTAATTTTTTATTGTCTTTATAAATTATATAAGAAAATACCAAATATACAAGAAAACATAATAGCATAATATATATTTTTCTAAATATTTATAGAACCGTATTATAAAAGCAGTCTCCAAGTAGAGGGTCTATACCACAAATAGGTAGCTAATATTCTATCTGTATGAATTCAGATGTAATTCATAGATACTTGACATTTGAGTTTGACATCGACATCTGTCAATTGTCAATAGCATAATGTTATTTTATCTTGCTCATTCGCATTTCACATTCAATTCAGTATTGTAACAACAACATATTGGGATAGAATTGTAGTTTGTAGTGCTTACAATTATTACGATAAAGAGAAACAAGAAAGTCTTAACTCTTTGGATTTAACTATTATGTTTTTCGTTTAAAATGCTTTACATTTATTCATAAATTAAAGCAGAGCTGTGATAAGTGCGACGATAAATTTTCTATAATAATTATTACATATAATAAATAGTAGTTTAACAAATAAAAAGTTAAACATGACTCTAACCATGACAAGAAAAGTGAGCGAGTGTCATGCAGAAACTGTTCAATTCATGCCAATAGAAAAAGTAAGATAAAGTAAAAGCTTTTTGTTGCTTTGTTAACTTTCTAATAAAGGAGCAGTCAAAAGTATTTCTTATACAAGTTTGTTTGGGCTTAATTTTTAAATTTTAATTTGCATAATCTTTTTTATAATTTATATTTTATTGTAATATTTTTATTATATCTTATCAGCTTCACGCTGTATCCCGCACACAGCGGGGTTGGCAGAGGGAACCTAGTGTTAA
>DWAN01005984.1:0-10811 GCA_018230445.1 Heliconius hewitsoni | reverse complement strand
TATCGTTAATTTAATATTGTAATAGTATTACCATTAATTAAATTAATAAGCATATTAGTTATTTATGTTAGTAAAGTTTTTTATATTTTTGTTTGGTGTACCAATTGATTACTGTAGTACTGCTAAATGAATACTAGGGCTAGAGGCGAGTGTGAATCAGAACGTCTTCAATCATGTATGTCTGTAGGGCAAACTGTTGTTGCTGTCTTATTTCTTTGATATATTCTGGGAACTAAAATGTAATATTTTCTTAATGATAATGAGAAAATGATAAGAAAATCGATTTACCAGCTAATTAATATTTTATCATCTCATTATTTTTATAATTTAAATAAAGCTATATGCTATTAGAAAAATATTTTACGTTTTTAGTGAAACTATCTTGACCGGATTAATAACGTATAATTATTTGGATTATGCATTTTTGTTAACCTGACGTGGCATTCGTCTATCAGTTGACATAATTATTATATCGAACTACCGCCAACGATTTTTTTAATTATCTCGCGTACTGCCCTGGATTCCTGCAGAATGAGCTGATTGTATTTTGCCCTCGTGTATGGTGGCATTGAGACTTCAATATGAATATTACTTTTCAATGGTCTCAAGAATTGGCTCGCTTCCTTGTAAGGCTTGGATATGAAGTTTATGGAAGCTCTTCTTAACATGTTGCCAATCCTGTCTGTAACCCCCTTCACATATGGTAGAAATGCCGGCTTGAGTTTGTAGATTTCTTTTAGCTCTATTTCTATTAATGACAATATTCAATTCACAATAGAATTACAGGCAAATAGTTCTTTAGCTTTAATTGATATTTTAGTCATAAGAAATCCCAATGGCACAATAGGCCACACAGTATATAGGAAACCCTTGCTCACCAATAGATACCTCAATGGTGAATTGAGGTGCTTTAGGAATATATAAATATTATCCGTAGGTAAAAGTATCATCTACGTACCGTTTACATATCTTAAATAGACAAGGTGTAGAGATAAGAACCATCTCCTCAAACTCAAACCGGCACTTCCACCATTTGTGAAGGGGGTAACAAAGAGGATTGGTAACATCTTAAGAAGAATATCAAAGAAGATCATTTTATTTGGAAAGTAGAGAATGTAGGGAAAACTTGTCTTTGACAATTGTTCTTATTGTCATAAATCAACTTTGAAGAAAATGAGAACAGAAGTTTAAATACAGAGGACAAATCGCAAAAAAATATGACAAATTAAAACTCCATAAGAATTATACTATTAGTTTCAGATTAGATTCTATTCATGTAAGATTATTTTCGAAAGGGACAAGTTTTTTGTATCAAAATTACCATCTCGGATGCCTCTTAATATTAAATCACTTAACTATAATATGATTATCCATAATAACTGAGGGACTATCATTTTGATTTTTTCTTAAAACTTTAGCTTTTTGATCATTTTATGAAATTTTGTTCAAATATAATAAATTTTGATTCTCCACATACATATAAAATATAAGTGTAGAATCATTATTTGTTATGTAAATAAGATTTAAAAAAAAACATCGTCTACAAATTGAATTTCCTTTAAAAAAGAAAAACTTTTTTGACGTTTTGGAAATAAGGAGGGGTGTGTAATATCCGTGTTTACAGTACACCTGCGTCCGGCGGTGTTTAAACCACTATTGAATGATAAATAAAATTCAGATTGCCATATCAATTATTTCCTTCTAACATTGAGATAGCATATGATTAAAGAAATTAGCAAACGTCAATTTTGGATAAGCGTGAAGAAAACGTCCAATTAGGCTCGTTAGTTAGTACGTATTTATTTTTTTACATTTATTTGATTTGAATATGTTTTTATAAATATTTGTTTATATTATTATTTCTGTGTTAAAAATGTTTAAGTAATTTATGTTTATTTTCATTTAACATTACGTAGGGTGATAGGGGTAGTACTCTTAGTAATAACCGAGTACGGCAAAACTTGTTACATTTTTCCGGTCTTATCAGATAAAGGTTCCTATAGATTCTCAACACAACGCTATGATTTTTAATTGTTCAAAAAAAAAAATATGATTATATATTCCAAAATATAACAAAAAATTAAATTCTATATTCTAAAAAGTATCAAAAATACAGTTCAATAATAAAAAATAATATGTTTTCGATTATTTTTAGGAACGTTACGATAGTTAGTAATGATTAAAAGTGTTGTACTTATAATCAAGAAGTGGAAGTGGAGTTTAGAGACAATACTTTTACTTTGGCTCAGTCCAGTAAAAGCCTTGATTGTTTTCAAAATACACCTGTATCCGCTGACGGCTGTACCAATGTCAGATTTATACCAACGACTAATAAAAACAGAATTTGCAAAAAAGCTATATATTTTTTTATCCCGGACAGCAGAGAAAGCAGAGGGAATCGAGTGTTAGGATACTCGGTTCCCCTTTTCCCATCGAATTCTGGAAGCATTGCGTGTTGAGTGGCGGAGTGAAGAAATTAAAATATTAAATATTTCATTTCCTCCAGTGTGCATCGAACTCACAACCTGTCGCTTTGTCAGTGGCTTGTGACGCTTGCGCCACGACTGGCTTCCAATTCGAATAGCTCGAATTGAAAGTTATTTGAGCAACCATATTTACAAATATGGAAGTACAATTAATTTGAAAAAAATTAATAAAATCTCCTGTAACATGTCTGTTGCATAACTTGCTCATGTAATTAATATATTAAAAAAAATCACATTCATAACATAATCACATCTCCAAAAGTCTCCATTAGAGAAATTATTATGTTTTATAATCTCGATAAATAACTTACATTGAAAATAAACATCGTTGGATTCTTAAAACGTCGAGCGGCTGTTTAAATTATTGAATACAAATTCCATACATTGCAGTTAAACTGAGGTGCGGTAACGACGTGCGCTGGCGGCTTATTGGTACACTCAAAAACCGACATCAATTAAAGAGAGATGAGCGTAAGTAAGCGTGCAGAGATCGTGTTGGAGGGGTTCCGCGGCTCTTTGATGCTGTCGGTGTCTGGAGGAACACCTCTCGTTCACTCCTCAGGTATTCACCATTCATTTGGTCCATGACAAATGTACCTACTACTTTTATATGAGAAACGCAAATGTAATTTCACCACTATATTCCATCAAGCTGACAGCTACAGACTATAAGTAAAGAATTTATGTGATATATATTTTTATGTATGAGATTATGTCAAATAAACTCTTTTTTTAGCTTCACGCTGTATCCTGCACCTACGTGTGGGATACACGTAGGTGCGGGATGCATGTTAGGTAGGGGGAACCTGGGAACTTAACGTTAAGAAACTCCGTACCATTAAGACACTTCTAACTACTAACTAGTAACTCTTTTTCTGCCATATTCTGGAATAGCGCGTTGAGTTGCGAAAAACAGCGAAGCGCTTTACCTCGTTACCAGAGCGAGGAAATAGAAATATTGACTATTTCATTTTCACAACCGAAAACCGAAACCACAACCTATCCTATTTACAATCGCACGTACGCTTATGAGCTGGCTGACAAATAAAACAAAGAAAAACACACACAAAGCTCTTACATTAAAATCGAACACGAATTAATTAGTGCAAAATTTCTCATGAAACGCGAATAACAGTTATGTTGTGGTTACCAGTAAATATATCCTTACAAAATATATACATACTTTGCGGCGGCTGAGGCAGTAAATTATAGGATGGACACGATTGCCTCAGATTAAATACTTACCGGTATTATTAAGTTATTAAATGACTCTGCGAATTGTTTGCTTAAACTGGCTCTCTTCTACGTAATCAACGTTAATGGAAGTAGTCAGTGTCAGTGTTAAATGAATATTAAACGAATGCGCATACGCACTCGGTATAAAAAATCGATATTAAATAATTAAATTTCTTGTGAGTTATATTTTATATTGTTTTATGATTTGTTTATGTATTTTCTGTGGTGTTAGTACATATGGGATGACAGAATTTCGTCAGAGACCACTTCGGTCTCTATTTTCCACCCAAGTATAAACATTTGAGGCCGTTCGTGGCGCAAGTGTGTATACGTGCTATTGTAAACGCGACAGGTTGTGGGTTCGAAGTAGTTAATATTTTAAAAGCTTTAGTTCATATTTTTCAAAGCACGGTGTTCAATTCGGCCACCCAACATCCACTACCTTTAGGTTTCAGCGGAAAGTGAGGAATGGAAGTATCTTAATAGGAACGAAGTGTCTAATCATTAGGTTTCCAGGTTCCCTTTGCCTTGCAATGTGCAGGATACAGCTTAAAGCGAAAAAAATAAAGATAAAAATAAATCATAATGTAGGGTACCTAAACTTCACATAACAAGTGTCTAACTAAATCAGAATATTTTTAGACACCAATATCATTCATCTGAGCGGGGCTTGAAACGATAACCATAATTTGACACATTCTTCTAGCAATACTACGGTATCATCCTACTCGTATATTTCCAAATAAGAAGTTGTAAGCACATTCCTAGCGTATAGAAACAACGCAGTTAAAATTCCTACAGTACTCCTCGTTCAACAGCAGCAGCATTCTAACGATCGTTGTTCTAAGTCTTCATTTTTTAATAACTTATAACGAGTTATAGCCTACATTATAATAAAAAATAAGCATCAATTGACAATGCTCAAAGCGTAATTAGATTCTGGCACGTATATAAATTTAAAATGATTCAATTAAAACGAAATGTTACTGGCCCAGTATGAATCATTCAGTTTATTACTGACTTAACCAATATAATATATCTGACGATGATCGCTACTTTTAGTGCCGTTGCGTGAGACGGTCTTTTCACTAAATTAAGACAATAAAAACGATTTTTATATAATGAGTTTTCGGCTTCGATTTATGTTACGTTATAAATTTGATTAATTTTGTTTTTAATATAGGTAATATTTAAAATATTGTTTCGATAGAAAGATAAGATAGACAGATAAAAATAAAGATAGAAAGGTAGAATTAAGCGAATTAAGAAATATTGCAAAATAGACAATTAGTACTTACTCGTCCAATATATATATTTTTTAAAAATAAGTTTAATTTCCTTTTAGTATGAAATAAAAATATTTTTTTAATTCCAACAATTCATATTTTTTTTCTATAAAAAAAAACTAATTTCACAACGATATAGGTTCTTTTTGACTCAGTTGGTACATGCTTACATAATGGTTCAAGACTCAATTGTGACGTGAGTTATTTTTAATTAAATTCTCTCCGCCTATTTCACAAAATCTAAGAAAAGAAAGATTTATAACTTATATACATGATTTGTACCTGATCAACATAATTTATAATAATACTTTCACATCAAATTTGTTTGCAGGTGTCAAAAATTTAGTCAAAATATTATTTGCTACCATAACTAAGGATAACTAAGCCGTTCTCTTTGTGTCAGCGCAATTATTGATTTCGTATGCTTCGAATCCAATATCGCGACTTAAGTATGATTTGTGATGCTCGTTACCCTGATGATGTTGTTAGCAGCAATGGTTTTTATTACATGTTTGATTTTAATGGCTTCTTTTAAGTTGTTATTCGTTTTATATTTCTTCTAAATGCAACTATCTATTTTATATATGCAGTTAGTTGCATTTACAAAAAAATACATTGGACAATATGAATGTAGGAATTATATAGTATTTAATTCTTATGATAATTTAAAGATACAAAGGTAATGTTTTAATAAGCTACTGTCTGAATTCATTAGATATGTAGATTCAAATCAATTAGATGTTTTAAAGGCTAATATGTTATTTAAATTTTTAGTTAAGTTAGTACTAGAGATTTTTAAAGTGATGACTTCATATGAAAAGATAAAACCGTTTCGTTACGTAACGTGTCGTTACGGCGCCAGTCTATCTGTCTTTTCTCTCACGCATATGGCAGCGGCAGGCAGGCTTGTCCTTTCTCACTCTAACCCACAACGCTTAAATAATGATACTACTAAAGTACATACACAAAATTCTAATGTATATATTCAAGAATTGCAACTTAGAATAAAATATATTTTATAATATATAAAAGATTTTATTAAATAACCTTTCCCTATTATTATCTCCTAAAAATACCTGAAATTTAAGTAAAAATCTAAGATTTTCTCAAGTTAAACAATTATAATATTAAATTGTTTAACTTAGATTAGTTTAAGTTATCACTTCTGTCAGACATTTTTCTAAATATACCAGACCAGATAGACCAGAGCAAATGATTAAAAAAAAAAGAAAAAAGGGGAGACTTCTATTTACCTTCGAAAACAAATTCACCATCAAAGATAATAGAGGATTACACGTATAAAGAATGATGTCCCGAAGGGAATGTATGAAGAGGTTAATGACAGTGGACGAGGCGAAAGAGGTATGCAGAGACCGTAGCGTTTAGAGCTCCATTCTCTCTGACCACTCTCTTCTGGAGTTAAGCATTAAGCTACTTTAACTAAAAACTAAAAAAAAAATTGCTGGTCTATGAAAAACTTTTTATTAATAACAATTTAATAATAACAGCAATTTTAAATTGAAGAAAAAAGTTGACAGTCATACTATTGTACAAGAAAAATCTAAAATAATTTATACTTGTTTTGATATGAGGTTTTACTTATTTACTCTATTTTTTACTGAAGAAAATCCACTAACAGGCATATTATTATAGGTATTACTTTTTTAAATTACTTCTTATATGTGTATAAATAGGACTAGCTAAATATGCTGAATTTTCTAGCTAATAATAGCTAGGGAATCCATGCACTCTTAATTTCTTCGGTGGATTGACTGTCCAATGTTTTTCATATTCAGATGTAAAAATCCAAAGTTAATTATTATTGTTACTAAAGCTTATACAATAGACTCTGTGGCGCAGGGCATAAACGTGTGACTGTAACGCGACGGTTGTAGGTTCGATTACCACTCACTGCTTCCCTTGATTGCGGAAGCAAGGCAAAATTGCGGCCTTGAGTTCAGGAGCTCAACACGCAACACGAAAATTGAGCGGAAAACAGAGTGTCTTACCACTAGATTCCCTCTACCTTGCTACAAGTGAGATGCACCTTAAAACTGAAAGAAAAAAAATACCTTTCGAATATGCACAAAAGTATGCTAAAATCTCGTAATGCCTCACTGTCCGATGGCGGCGATAAAAGTGTTTATTGATTACCTCCGTTTAAATTAACCATCTTCCTTGTCACATTGCCGTGTGCGCACCACGGCGCAGGACAAGGTGATCGCGAGATGAGATCTCGCGGTACTTGCCGTCGATCCATTACCCCTCGTGAGAACTTTCAGATTGTCTTGTATGAATAATCAGAGCTCGCACGATCTATGTTAGATATTACATCTTATATAAAAATTTGAAAAGAACGATTTTTAACTCTTAAATTTTATGCAAATTCAACTTCCGTTCTTAATAAAGAACGGAATGTCTTAACAGTTAATCTTAACACTAGGTTCCAAGTTACCTTTGCCTAGCTAAAAAGAAATACTTCACGAAGTATATCTTTGAGACATAAAATAATTAAATAGCAATGAGCTTGTAATTTATTCTGTGTTTACGAACACAAAAAATATACGTCTATATGTACGTAGTTATTTATCTAGTATCTATTCATTTAAATTTTATTTTATAATTAAATATATTTCATTATAGTTAAGGCCAGTAGTGGTGCGGTTTAAAGTCATACGCTTGTGCCCCACAAGCGTATGACTGTAAACGCAACAGATTGTGGGTTCGAATCCCGCTCGAGGAAATGAAATATTTAATAATTTCGTTTTTCTTCGCTCTGGTATCTAGGCAAAAAGCGGCGTTGAATTACGCCCCTCAACACACAATGCCTCCAGAATTCAGCGGAAAGTGGCGCACGGATTGTCTTAACACTAGACTCCCGCTATGTGCGGGATACACCATGAAACTAAAAAAAATACAAATTTCTTTTTAAGTAAGCACAATTGTTTCAAACGCAACGATTTTAATACACAACTCTCTTTAATATATAACAATTTATGGTCTTTAATTGTCCAATAAATGCCTCGAGGGCCTCACATTTTTATCTGAAACACGAATCGCTGAGCCTCGACATACAACTATCCTCCTTATTTATACGGTTCAAAAATTAAATACTGTTTCTTAATTGTATTTATTATTTTATGTATTATGTATGGGATGTCTACTCATTCTGAACTAAAGGAGCTCGAAGCTACCGTTCCTAAAAGTTTATGGTGGTACAGAGTGTAACAATAAAACAATTTATTTTTATCTTGATTGGGTATTTATACGTCACGGGCATCGGTTTAAACGCTATACTTTGTAAGTCGGCTCGTCAGCGATCGATGTAAAAATATTGTTGTGAGAAACATCTACTTGATTACTTAGCAATTTGCTCAAGATGGAAAGCAAGTGCCTGTATAAATATTTATTGTATCTTATAGTCCTTTGTGGAATTATACGGTCGGCAGCAAAAGTATGTTCGATTACAATAGCTTCACAGCGGTCGTAAAGTCCTAGCGATTGGATAAACATGAGCGTGTACACCGTGTACTTTCTCGATTGGTAATATAATAAATTTTGATGATATGACATTTTGAGCACAATTTTATGATATTATTCTTTATTATTTTTATAACTTTTAACTTTTTCGCGTCCGCTAATATTTTTTTACAAAATTTCCATTATACAATGGTTTGCTTAGTTAAGTATTTATTTTATAAATAAATAATCAAAGACTTTCATTGCCTTAAGTGGCAATCGAACCCGCAAACTGTCGTCCTTACTGGTACCAGCGTGCTAGTCACGCGCTTGTACCCCGTGCGCCACGAGCGCCACGAGCCACATCATATCGCAAATTAATAACAAAACAAACATGAACTTACGAACTTGAAAGTTCTTACTTTCTATTATATTTCAAACGTTGCGCATAGGTACTTAATAGACATCGAATCATTTATTTTTTTTAATGAAGTCGCAATTTGATAGCTAGTGACTTATGTTCGATTCCCAAACATTTCGTGTTAGCATGTTAAATCAGGGTCCATCACGCAGTTTTATTAGATAACTGCGTTGAAACAATTATCGATTAATATATGTTTAGAGACCACGCAACATTCTTAGATTTTAAATTTAGTTGTTAGCGGGCGGTCGAGCCCACCCAGAGGTGTGGACAACTCTAACGAAAGCGAATTATAACGAAACCAATCCCACAAACAAATCTCTAACATCTATGCTAAGGTCTTCTTCCATAAAAAATAAAACTCTAAATCCTATAATACATACAAACAAACAAGTTAACTTTTCTTCTTTCAAATTAAAATGTGATTTATAAAGCATTATCAGAACGTAATTATATTAACATAATATGCATATGAGAACAAGTGAGCCTTTTATTCATCAAGACACTTGAAAACAAGCGTGGGACCAAGTAAATGGTACAAAATAAATGTATATCTTAGTGACAGCTTGTATAATATATGTAATAAACGTTACATGATATAGTTACTATAAGATATTTGTATGTCAAAAAATGTGGGTAATCTAGAACAAAGTGAAAAGAATCGCTTTGTTATTTGTTTTTTGTTTTACTATATTTAACTTAATTTCTTTTAAGTTACACCAAAAGGCAGAAAGATAATAAAAGAAAAATACATAATTATTTTAAATTATCAAAGTCTATCTGAACTTTGAACACATGTCCTGCATAAATATAATAAAATACCGTACCCATTAACTATGTGGCATTTTCCTGATGAATCTAAATATATACAATTTAAGTACATGTAAATATATTGAAAATATTTTAAAGATGTGCGTTAACAATAATTTAAACGAGATAACTTTTGAGACACCCAAGACTGACAGTGGCGGCTTGTTAAGGGAGGTCGGTTTCTGCAGCGAGAACAAATTGCTGAACCCAGGATACAATTCTTAGTGAAACTAAGATCGTTTGTACTAAGTTGCAAGTTGTAGCGGGTATGCTGTTTCGTTAATTACATTAAACCTACAATATATAAACAAATAATTATAATTGTCAAGTATTAACAATATTTTGGCATGGCAACTCGTTTAGAAACTTTTTTTAATCTAAATATATTTCGATGTATATATTAACTACATATTGTTAAAACTTACACCACCATCCCTTCAAAATCTGGCGGCAGTGAATATAAATACACAGCCATACTAGCGTTTACTGTTCGTTGTTACAGGTTGACTGGCTGGCTTACCTAGTTTCACTAGAATTGTCAACAGATCCAATTTGCATGTGCTCGTTAACGCTCCACCACTTGATCGACGTGCGTCCGTCTGTCTGATTGTTTCTCGTGAACTTTTGCGAAAGCACTCACTTATACTTAGCATTATTTCTGTTGTAGTGCCAATGTTTTACCACATTTTAAGAATAATTGCCTGTTTTAAGAGATATGTGACACCTAAAGAGACATCACTCTTGTAAGCTCGAGGTACAAATATATCACGTTGAATGTGAAAGCAGAAACGGTTTAATGAAGGTACTTTGCAGAAATAACTTTACAAAAACTAAAGAAAAAAATAAAATAGAAAATAATATAGTATGTATTAGTGGAATTTTAAGTTATATGAATATAAAAAATTGAGTTACGTAGGTAATTATACTACCTTGTAGATTATTATTATTATTATACAGTAACGGAAAAAAAATCTGAAAAGATATATTGATTAATACTAATTTTGATTAAATATATAATTTTGATTAAATAACCCAGAGGGTGCCCTGACTAATATCTATCCGATATTTGTTCTTGGGCATACGGGTACGCGACCCCGGATCCTCGAGCCACCA
>DWAN01005983.1:0-10813 GCA_018230445.1 Heliconius hewitsoni | reverse complement strand
AGAAAGTGGGGAATGGAGTGTCTTAACACTAGGTTCCCTCTGCCTACCCTGCTACGAGCGGGATACAGTGTGAAGGTGATTGATTATTAATCAAAATAGTAAATACGACCCACAACAATATTTGATCACCCCTGAAATGCCTAACGAGCGTATTGTTACAAATTAGAGCACCTGTGGAGTAAACAACACTAGTTCCAGTAATTTGATCTACAATAGATACTCCGCTATGATTAATATACGGTCTTTGATTTAAGGAATTTGGTAAGAATTATATGTATTTTATATGAGTTGTTTGTATAAATCATTTAGTGAAAGTGTTTTTGGATATTTATGCAATAATAATATTTAATGTATGATTCATTTTAACATAATACATAGCAGAAAAGGCAAGGAGAAGCTTGTGTTAACACTCTTAATTTTTTTTATTTTTGGCATTTTGTTAAATGGTTCGCCACTAATACAACAAAAAAAAATTAATATAATAATTTCTCATAAATTTGACTCAAAGGACGACTCTATGCCTATTTAAGATAATATAATAGGCTAGGGCAAAAGTATTTCCATGTTTTGAATGTACTATTAGTAATCCATTAAATGTGACATTCTGAAGATATAATAAATAAAAAAAAATAGTTCCCGCCATTTTTCAATTGTTTTTCAAGCAACCAAAATGAACATATGAACCGAAGGAACGCAGTTTCACCTTTTTCATAATAAAATTTTTAAGTTTTAATATAAAAAAGGTAAAAATGCGACAAACGCCGCGAATAAGATTTGTGCGGTTTATGGACCTAATGCGGTATCAATAAGAGTGGCACAAATGTGGTTCAAGCATTTCAAGTCTGGAAATTTTAGTATGAAAGATGAGGTTCGCTCTGGAGCTCTGTCACAAATAAAATCAGTACCATCTTTAAGAAAGTGAACCAAGACCATCACATGTTAATTCAGGGAGAACCTAGGAACAGAGTGTTGGGACACTCTGTTCCCTTCAAGATTCTTCTGTTCCTCACTTTACGACAAATTCCGGAAGTATTATTGAGTAACTGAACTCAACTTCACGTTTTGCTTTATCAATAGAGCAAGGAAAATGACAATATCAAATATTTCATTTTATTGAATGCTAAACGAACCTACAACCTATCGCGTTTATAATCGCACGCTTGTTTTCTTGCGCCACGACTGGTCTCAGTATAAAAAATATAAAAATCAAATAAAAAATATTTAATATTTATTTAAGTCGTGCACTATTTTAAATTGATAGTACTTGATTTATAATTCATATATCTCTTTGGTCTTAGAACAAGACAATGATAGTTTAATCGCTACGGGCTAAACCATCCCTTTTGTATAATAATTCCTCTGTAAAGCCTAGATGTTAGGTCAAAGTGCTTCTGATCTTAATCTTGAACCTACTGTAAGGTGTTTTGTAAGGCGTGTGGAATTGTGCAGCCTATGTATAGCGATACATGACACCATCTTAGTATGATTGGGAAGTATAACATCGCCATACAACAGTTGTAAATTCTCAATTAAAATATGATATGATTTTTGTAAATTTCACGCTGTATCCCGTACATAGCAGGATAAGCAAAGGGGACTCCGTTCTCTACTTTCCGTCGAATTGTAGAGGCATTAAGTGTTGAGTGGCGACACTGCAACGCCGCGCTTTACCTCGTTACCGGAGCGAAATGTAAATATTAAATATTTTATTTTCTCGATTGGAAATCGAATACACAAATGTCGCGCTTAAAATCAGACGCTTGCATCCTTGCGCCACGGCTGGCCTCCACATGGTTTATTTAAAAAGTCAATCTTACCAATTTTAGATTTAAGAAAATGTATAATATATAAAATTTATAATAACAAATCTTTTAACATTAAATTCTATATACATTCCTAAAGATATCAAATTTGTATGAACATGAAAAGAAAAAAATATATTATTAAAGTAAAAAAACATAGTGTACTTATATATTTATATATAAGCTAGGTACTTCAATATGTCAGCAAATCTTGCATGTCTACATAACATTAGACTGTTAAGAAGAAGACAGAAATGGCCAGGAGCCAGACAAGCTGTCTTGAATTTCCACAGGATCTGGCTTTGTGTATACAATCTTGTAATGTATACTACATAATATTATATAACATAATATGTTTTCGGTTGGTTTTGTATTAGTCACACTTTGTGCCCCTGCGCCACGACCTCTATTTATTTATTCATTGGTGGTTTCAACACAATTAATTTGTAGTGTATTAGCATAAACTGTGTCAATAAAATTTACACATGTATACATATAGGTGAAAGGCAGTGTAATTTGATTATCAAATATTCAAGTTTTTTGACAAATTCAATTTGAAATTGATTTTATTTATATATTTTTAGTGTAACCTTATCGAATTTGAGGCCGCGGAGAGTTTTGGCGCAGGGTACAAGATTGTGACTGTAAATGTGACAGGTTGTGGGTTCGTTTCCCATTCGAGGATATGAATCTAGTGTTAAGACACCTCCACTGAAAGAGATGAAATATCTAAAATGTTCATTTCTTCCCTCTGGTGCCGAGGCAAAACACGGCGTTGAATGTTTATGTATTTATGGATAAAAATAACGACTTAAGTTAAATTATTATTAAATAACGGCTTTAGTTTCAACAAAATGATGGGGTATGTCCTTCTACATTCTTTGAAACGATTGCTCTGCTATTTAACAAGGAATGTGTATTGTTTTTAAAGTATTTAAAGAATTGCATCCTCTCTTACCATGATTATAAAAAATAAAAAAAAAGAAATTAGAACACTTTCTCAGAACTAGAAAAATAAATTGTAACAAGTGTATAGAGATTCCAATATACTTGTGGCTCGGAAAGAACATATTGTTTAATTGATACAAGCACTTGGTCTCCTGGAGACCTGGGACCTTTTAATAATAGGAAAATATATTTTTTAACAAAATTATTAAATCACCCCGTTGAGGCCGTTGTGACTTGGGGCACAATTACAGTCTAAATGCGACGACAAGTTTCCATTCGAGGGAATTAAACATTTAGGGCCAGTTTCACCACAGGCTGATAAAGTCGCGGATAGCCTTATCTGCCAGATAAGCTGTAATTTTTGGTTTCACAGGCCTAATAGCAATATCTAGTAGATACACATTTTCACATATTAATTTGTAATTAAAAAATGTAACAAATCGTATGAATATAACAAACCAAATATATCCTCTGTTTGTAAGATAGCATTAATTATTAGATTACTATATAAAACTTTATTCGTTACCAGTGAAACTGGCCCTTTTCCTCCTCCTGATAACGAAGCAAAAAATAGAGTATCATAACACGAGGTTCCTAGGATCTCTCTGCCTATCTGCTATGACAGAAAGCTAACTTTTATGGTAATCATTTTTTTTTGTTAAAATAACTATTATAAATATTATAAAACATCAAACAAATGTATCTTGGCTGCACCCTTTGGTTAGTCACGTTCTGCTTACGTCACGTGGATGTAGTTTACGGTCATTAATTTTAACAAAGTATTTTATTATGAGGTTAGAAATGAAACGTAGGTGGCGATTCCAGTGTGAGATGTCACCCATATTAATTTGTATAATTAGAAAGAACGACAGGACTACTAAATGACCCTTTTATTTATTTAAATGTTAAATATATGTTTTTGTTAATTAAATATCTTGGACAAAGGATTTTTTTCATATATTTATAATGTTGAACGAGAAGGTCGTGTCGCAGGGGCACAGGGTGTGAATGTTAATGTGGGGAAATAATATATAATAAAAAAAGGACAACAATATTTTCATTTTCTCACTCTGTGAACAACGCGTGGTGTTAGGTTATATATACGAGTACATTTAATTTAATTTAATTTAAGTTAATTTCGAAACATATAGAATAATTTAAAAACGATATGTGTTTTTACGTTGTTTTTTAAAAACTTTAACCGCTTTCAATTTCTAACAGTGTATATTTTTATGCACCACAAACGCCGGCACCTGCCGCTTCTCTGGTGTTGCGATGTCGTGGGCGTTGGTGATCACTTACCATGGGGTGAGTCGTACGCTCGTTTGTCTTGTTTTTTTTTCATAAAAAAATAAATTTCACAAAAATGTACCATAAAAATTACCACCGCGACCCAAAGTCACCAGTTTTCATACATTTAAGTACAGACATAACCAAATCTGGATTCTGCATACTAAAAGCCTGCCTGCCATACTTCCTAAGACCACAATATCATTGAAAGGAAACTCATGTTGAATCGATCACATAGCCCTTTGGAATGTTAGCAATTTTTTTTTTTTATTTATAGTAAATTTCTTACTTTCTTTATTTTGTTTATTTATTGTTTCATACAATTGTTTGGAGCATTGTTTTATTAAGCTTAGTTTGCTGCGAATGTGATCAGTTCAATTAACTTAGAATTTTTTTTTCAAATTCATTTGATATTTGTTTCTCTGTAGTGAATGAAGTATATAGGTACACTATGTATGATAGTGACTTTATACATTCATATAATATTTACATAAACTAAGGCGCTATTGTGATTCAGTACCTAAATAGAATTTGTCCGATAATATACTCGAAACTTTATTTTATTGTTAAAAACACACAATCTTGTTTTTTTCACTCTCCGAAGAACCTGCATACTATACTTCCGATTAAGACGCTTAAGTTCCTCACTTTCTGCCGAAATCTGCCGTTACTGAAGCGGGGAAAGAAAAATATAATAAATGTCATTCCCTCGAGTGAGACTGGAACCCACAACCCGTGGCGGTTACACTACTCGCTCTTGCGCCACGTCACTGAGCTCAGGTACACATATAAATAAAACACAGTCGCTCTCAATCTCGATATGTCTGATGTACACGCAGTGCCTGTAAGAACGAATTTCTATTCAAGGGTACGTTTGCTTTTATCTTCACGCATTCTCCAGTCAACATTAATCATTCCATTGTTTATATAATACTAAAAATAAGTTTTATTCCATGTTTTATTTATGTGTATATTTTTGAGGCCATCGTGGCGCAGTGCCACAAGCGTGTGACTGTAAGCGCGACAGGTGTGTGGGTTCGATCCTCACTCTGAAGGATGAATTATTATTTATGAATATCTTCATCTCTTCGCTCTGGTAACAAGGCAAATCGTGGCATTGAGTACCGCTACTCAACACACTACAACTCAAAAATTCAGCAGAAAGTGGGGAACGGTTTTAACACTATGCTAATAGAGCGTGTAGCTGAAAATTTTTGACGTGATCGCGTGCCTCTTAAAAACCGTCCAAGCACTATAAATCAACGTAAATAAGCATATAAGACTTTCGACGTGGCTTGATGAGCACTAGAGTATGGCTATGGCTGTGAGAGTATGACTTAGAAGTCAGAGTTCTTGGACGGCTTCCAAGAGACGGCTTCCAAAATATTGTATTTAAATTACTGAAAATCGGTTACTTTGTATAGATGCTCCAGTATAAGAGGTCTTTGGTAAAAAATATTAACTAAGCAGTTTTTAAGCAAAAAATCTAAAACGAGATCTGGCCTCGTGTTTTCTTGTTTTCACCCCAATCGAGTACACTTGACATGTTTCGATAAAATACTGCCTAGATTGATATAAAATTTTCAATAGACAAGGTTAAGTAGCCAATTAAAATGCAATAAATTCATTGTGTTTCATAGCATAATAACTATTCAGTTATAATATAATCACTTCATATTTACTTATTACATTTTCAGATTGTCATGGAGCAAAATTTTTCCTCCCTGGTTACAAGATAAAGTGTGGCGTTGAGTTCCGCTACTCTTTTGCTAACACATAAAAGTGGAGAGCGAGATGTCTAAACACTAGATGTCCTCTACCAATCTATTCATAATTTTAATTATTTTTTTCTAAAACCTACAAATAATCAAATGAACACCCATCACAATCCACTCCAGAATTCCACTGAAAATGGGGAACCGAGTATCCTAACCCAGGTTCCCTCTTCCTAACCTACTGTGTGCGAAAAAAGCGTGAAGCTAAAAATAATCCAACCAAATTAAACATTGCTTAACTTAGATGATATTACTGCAAACTTATAGCTTTTTTCTCCACAATACACAAAATTCTTTTATTATATTATACCATCATTTCTATTCGTTAGTTATTATAGAGAGCGAGATTCGTATGTTAATATGATAACCGCAATATGCTTACACCATGGTTACTGGACGACGGTCAAACCACTTAGTTACATTTACATATCTTGAATATAGTAGTTCTAGTTCTCGTTCTAGATTTAGCTTGTTCGTATCTGTATTTTCTTTGGTTATTATTATCTAAAAGTTTTTTTGAGGTCGTCGTCGCGCAAGGGCACAAGCGTGCGACTGCAAACGCAATGGTTGTAGATTCGACTCACATTCGGGGGAATTAAATATTTAATATTTTAAGTGATACAGCATTAAGCTAGATTAGATTAGATCAATATCTTTATTTCCTTGCTTTTGTAACAAGGTAAAGCGCGTCGTTGAGTTTGCCATTTCACACGCAATGCCTCGAGAATTCGGTAGAAAGTGGGAAGTAGGAGAAAAGGAGACAGAAAGTTTTGGGCCCAAATGTAAAGAGTTGAGATATTTTTTTCAATTTTAGAATATCAAAATTCAGCTCAATTGACAATCTGGAAGCGGAGATAAATAAGAAAAATAGTTTTAAATTCTTAATCGATATAAATAATCGATTACAGTAATATGCAAATAAAATATTAGTTCATATTAATTAAGTCTAGGTATTTTAACGCACTTATTATTTCATATAATTACGGTATAAATAAAGAAAATATCAATTAATTACTGAAAAAATCGAAAGAAATCAATTTGAATCGATTAAAATCAATCGTATTTTAAATGGCAGATGTGACAGCAGATTGACATTGACACCTTGTCTGATGATTTTTGCATTTTCCACGTAACTGGATTCGTTCGTTTCAACTTTCAATGTGTTTTGAGTGCTTTCCTATTTATTTGATATTTTCAACAACTGCTGTTTTTTCTTAGTAATCACCTATTTTATAGTTGTGATTGTTGATTGTGCTGTGAACCTAATGTCACTTTTACCAAATCTCTAATAATTCAGATCTCATATTGCTAAATTTGATAGAATTTTCAGAGAGTAATTATTTACTGGAATCTATCTATCTATATAGTATCGTTTACATCTTTTTACATTCTGAGCCCAAAAATGTATGCAATCTTAGTCTCCAAATAGGCATTTTAAGTTTTTTAGTGCAATCTTAGTCTCCAAATAGGCATTTTAAGTTTTCAGAACAACAACTGTGAATTCGATTTCCGTTTGAAGAAAATTTGATTTCTTTTTTATTACCTATATAATTGTAATGAAGTAAACCTAAAACCTTATAACTACATTAAACGTAGCTAAAACCTTGGTTTATCTATTACGCAATCTACTAAGATTTTTTTCAGGGTAAAATATTCCTTGCTGTCTTGTCTAATATTCATAATTATATCCCCGAATATTTACGCACCAAATAAATTTGTAAGATAAAAGATTTGATAAATATATTCTGACGTAGAACTTAGAGAGCTGTTACAATTGCTTATTTTTTTATTTAATACCAGGACACAGCGTTGGACTGTAAACTCGACGGTTGTACGTTCGATTTCGCTTCGAGGAAATGGCTGTTTTACATTTCCTCGCTTTGTCAACAAGCCAAAGGCGAGGTCTCGACAGTTGGGTGAAGTAAGTGGGGAACCCTATCCTTCTATAACCAAAATAGAGTATAAAGTTAAAAAAAGCCGATCTTTACCTAAAGCCATATATGGTGGATGAATGAAAATGAAGAATGTTAGATTCTCCTTTCCAAAAATGGTTTCTATCAAAACTGCCTAATTTATACCATTGCAATGGTTACGATTCAGTCAGATATTATACAAAGATTTCTTCTTCCTATTTTAAGTATATAGTGTAAAATCACCTTAAGTTTCAATGTTCTTTAGCTTAAATTTGACGAAAAACTGACGCAGAGGTAACGAGATCACTGCAGTGCCCGTAGTTCTTAAATATTGTACGTCTCAATTTTGGCAACAGATACTTTCTTTTAGAGAAACAGTATTAATTTATGGTAATAAGTAAAGAAGGTGCTTGTGTTCGACAAGAATATTGCAGTTTAAAATTTAATATAAAGTGGTTGAGGAGGAAAAATTGTAATAAAATTTAAATAAATGTGTTTCTGGGATTATATGAAATTATATAATAAGTAAATGATTTATTTATAAAGGTCATATTGAGTGTTATTAGCATACCGAAGATTATTAAAAGAGTTATACCTAGACTTAAGATTATAAAAAGAATTCAAAATTAATATGGAACGACTTACAGATCACCACTTTGCAAAAATTATAAGATATAAAAATGGCTCTGTCCGTTCCCGCAGATGTCTTCAAAATAGATTTTATTTTTCTATGCGTAATAGCTATGCCCGTAATATAAGGGTTTAATAATACAATAGTTTTTATTCTCTTATTTTTAACATTTTTAAAGTGTTTTAAGGGTTCAAATCCCACTACGTTAAAAATTTTACATTTGTATTCGTTTTTTAAATATACTAGCTTACTATGTTTTCTATGTACTGTGTTCTAAATCAAGCTAGTGTAAATAAAATTGGAAGATTTTGAGAAAAAGAACAGCTCCACCTTGTCATAGATAGATAGTAAATTTTCTAAAAATATTCAATTATTTTTGAAAATAGTCTGAATTTTTAGAAAACAAACACCACTGAAAGACGTTTATCATTCGACAGCTGCCAAACTTTCTCTCTAACTCGAAGTAACCACCGAAAAACATACGTATATGGAAGTTGTTTTTCTAACAATGTCGTTACAAATATGTTTTTGTCATCATTTATTCCCTTGGCAATGGCAATGGCAAAAGGCTTCTTCGTTCTCACCCCGAATTCCTCGTTAAGGTGACTCCGCATATCATACTGTTATATACTAGTTATGTATATAATAACCCTTAATCCTATAATTCCTTATTTCTCTGTCAGCATATTTTGCTGACCTAACCTAACATCTGCGCGTGACACTTGCCATTCTAATTAATCAAGAAGAAGAGATAGCATTGCAAAAATACCTATTAAGATTATATTATAAGTGAATAGATCCTTAATATTTTTTTAACCTAGTGCCTAGATAGGCATGTAATTAAATATACAGAAATTTTAACAAAAAAATATAAAGTCGTAAAAAGTTAAATATAATTTTATTTTATATATAACCATAGTAAAATAACAAAACAATTTCTTCTAAATACACTTATCACTATACTATACTACACAATCATTTTAAATTAATAATTACATAGTTCAAACAAACGAAACTGCAGGCGGGCCACTTGTATTAAATATTTAACTAGAATATTATAAACGAAATCCATTCATGCCAAAAATTTGGCAATTTAGAGAAATCAAATTGGTCAAAATCTCAATGAACTTTGACCCACTACCCTACTTGGATAAGGAAAGGCTTCTTAAATAAAAGTCATTACTCTCTTCCACTAGATGGAACAGTAACAATTTTTCTCATTTTCCACGTTATCGCGTAGAGGCGTCTTCGCCTGAATATATTTTGTTCCTACTTTGCGGGATACAAAGAATTTCAATTAATATATTTTTAAAAGTTGTAAAGTATGAGAAAGCGCGAAGGCTTAAGATTCCTTTTCCATTATTATTGTATTAATTTTTGACTTTTGATATTTTTTTCTATAAGACAAAGCGCGGCAAAACTTTGTGTTCTTTTACTCAACACGCAATGTCTCTAAAGATGAACTGAAAGTAGAGAACGGAGTGTTTTAACAGTAGGTTCTCTCTGCCTTTTCCACTACAAGCGGGTAATTATAACAATTCAGTTAATGATATCGATAAAAAAATTGATTTCCGTGAATGCTTAAATTACTTTACAATTTATGTACAACCCAATCTATTTACGGTTATAAATTATATTTATAAATAATTGTAATTTTTAACAAAAAACTGACCTCCTTCAATTTTTACTTAACTTTTACGAAAAAAAAAGAATCATCTAAATCTAAAGAATCATCTAAATATTGAGTTATTCGTCCATTTGTCTCGCGCATATGTACCTAATGCAAATTTAAGACTTATGTGATTTTCCCATGAATGTTAATGTCAGAAATAGATCAAATTAAAATGGGACCACGTGGGAAGCACTAGTTTCAAATGAAAAAAAAGAATCATCAAAGTCGGTTCACCCAGTCTAATGTTCTGAGATAACAAGCACAAAAAAAAAACAGTCGAATTGATAGCCTCCTTCTTGTACAGAAGTCGTTTAAAAATAATATAAAATAATGTTAATTAGTTCATAAAAATTAGAAAAAATAAACAATATCGAAATATCTGGATTCTCTCAGGACCAGTGCTAAGCATGATTTAAGTAGCTGATAAAAATACAAATATGACTAATTAAAGACCTAAATAAAAGTTGGAAGGATGTATTTGTTGTGTTTAGTTAAAATATTTAGAAGCCATCGTAGCAAGCAAGTAAGCGTGATAGTCTAAGCGCGACGGTTGTGGATGCGATTTCCACTTGAACAATGGGGAATGAAATATTTAATATTTCCTCGCCATGTAAACTAGGCGTTGAACACGTAAAGAAAAAAGATTTAAAATATAACCGTTATAAGAATTTTTGTAATAATTTAATAAAGAAAATAAATAATATTAAATCTAGCAAAGAATAAAAAAAGACTATATATATATATATATATATATATATATATATATATATATATATATATAT
>DWAN01005982.1:0-10813 GCA_018230445.1 Heliconius hewitsoni | reverse complement strand
CCCTCTGCCTACCCTGCTGTGTGCGGGATACAGCGTGAAGCTGATTTATATTAATATTAAATATTTAATATTTCTGCTACTTCTGCTATTGTTCTTAGTATTGAAGAAGAAAAAAGTGGCGATGCTTCAATTATTTTTAAGCCATAACATAAATATTCTATACATTGTCATTTATACTGAATTAATACTAACACTTGCAATTCATACACAATTATTAGAACTGGTTAGAAAAGCGGAGGCGTTATGGCTTTAGGTATATTTATACAACATTAATTTACCTTAACTTGTTTTCGCAACGTTGTCATCGTTATTATTTTGAAATTGTTATTTGTTAATAATTTTAAACGGTTTAAACTGCACATAACACACAATTAAATGGTAGTTTTGAAGATTTTCAGAACGTATGGGTACTCTTATTGGTGTTAATGCTTAAAATATTTGTTCGTAGCATCATATAAAAACGTAGAGGATCGTTTAGCTGTAAATGCATCGTCTCTTAATTAGGAGGTATGCAACGAGTAATGGTGTAAGAATTCGTCAGATTATCCAGCAAAACGACAGTGTTTGTTTTGCTGTTGACATCTGCCGAGAATCGACGCCGATGTCCAGTCGCGTCACAAACTCCGAAATGCTAAAAATGGCATAAATAATTTATACGCGGCCTGCTCGGCTCCGTTTTTGTCGCGATGCCGACCTGACCACTGATGCATTTATAATATAAGGGTGCTTTTTGCACCGTCCCCCGGCTGCGTTGGAATGCAACCGCTAAAATTGATCTTGTTGAAAACGTGAGTTGGAAAGTAATGCTGATGTCTCTCGCTTCTGGATAAACTGTTGTATTGCAGTGTGTCTCGTTTTGTGGTTATTGTGATACAATATGGGATATTTCAGTTGTGCATATTCTATAAAGATTGATTACTTTTAGTAATGTTGTTGAGTTGGTCACTCTAGAGTCTTGAGGTTACCATTTGTAATGAATGAAAATATATGTATAAATATTTCCTGCACGCAATTTGCAGTGGGCTTTAGTAAATATTTTTTTAACCTAGGTATAGAGTTTTTATCATGCTTTAATATAATAAATATCATACACATTTAAAAATAAAATTCTTAAAAATAAATATGTATGAAATTATATTCTTCTTTTTCTTCCCACATAAGCTTAGTTATTAAAACAATAAGTTTAATTATTAAAACCTTTTTGTCCCTTAAGAGCCATAAATGGATGTATGATGGAATTTTAATTAGGTATTCTATAATAACAAAAAGTAGTCTGTACTAATATCTATAATAAATGGGAACAGTTAAGATTATCTCTTATAATTATTTATTTACTCCACTTTGTATTCCATGCAGGTTACTGTTAAATGTGTATCTGTAATAATATTACGCTTTTCTTTCATTATCATCATTATCTTTCCATCAAACCTGAGGTATTCATTTGTTCATGGAACTAATTACATATATTGAGGCATCTAAATGTCTACAGCCACAAAAAGTGCCTTTATAATCTTAATTTGAATTAATGTTTCTTGTAGTAATATGCCATTCTACTAGAGTACGAATTATCAAAATAAAAAAATTAAAGATGTTATTTTGTTCGTATAATATTTTTATGAAGAACTCTAAAACTTTTCTTGGTTGAAACTTTATTCTGGTATTCCAGCGATTTCCTTTGAATCCTTAGCATTATGAGTACAGCTACTGATTCTTTGTAAACTTTCCTTGTTTTAAAAATAGAATTTGCAAAAATGTTCAATGTTTTTTTTTTTGTTTTCTTTTTAGTAAGCAAGCTGTGTTCGATGGGAAGAGAGCGATACGGGGAGGAATACCGTTTGTATTTCGTAAGTATAATTTTTGTTGTTGGATTTATATAAAGTCTTAACAATATAGCCAATCTGGGTAACTTTTGTAGATACATCAATGAAATTTAAAGCACATTGCAAGGGTGTTTATGTTTTATTAGGGGTTTCATAGACATTCACATAAACCTTTTAAAACACATCAGTATAAAAATCTGAATTTCATAGTCTGTCAAAGTTAGCCCCCATCAAATGGGTAACTTTGAAACACAAAGAACCAACCATTCATAAAAAGGTAGTCATAACTTTTCTTCTTATTAATGTAGGTAATATTGGTTTATGTTTTTATTAAATAATAAATGTAACTGATGTAATAAAACAATCATTCCGCAGTTTTGTCTTATATTACAAAAAATGGAGAATCACTCTAGAGACTGGTATTTAGATATACCATATATTTTTAATCAGCATCAAAATATACTTAAAACATGTTTAATAGTTAATTTAAGCAAATAAAAAAGAAAACAAGCCAAAATTATTTAAGCAAACAATAAAAATTTAAGAACTTAGGTATTAATTGTCTATTCCCATCCCCCATAATCCCCACAAATTCGTCATCAATTATGTAAAACCTCGGCTTTTTTCTTTACTTATTTTGCTGGTATCTACTGTTGACACATGATTTTTAAAAATTTTAAACGGTTATTCATTTAACACGTTTTACGTTTATGATGCTAATGTAACATTATCTTTATTTTCCTTGTGCTGAGTCTTAAATTTCTTTTAGTTTTTAAAATTTATATTATTATAATTAAAATAAACATATAAAATAAAAATAGTCAAGAGTATTATACCATACGGAAAAGTTTCGATAAACTAGTTCTATCTGTCAATATTACCCGAAGAATCAAAGTTACCCAGATTGACTGTAACAAAAGTAAATATTTTTTATTAAGAAATTTATATCAATGTTATTAATTCTTAACATTTCAAAACCTTTTCTTCTTGTTTTTTCATTTGCGCTAGGTTATCACCATTATTTATTAACAAAATAATTAATTTGTATCTAATTTAAAATAATAAGATATTACTATATCTTATATCGCAATAGTATTTTTAGCAATTAACCTTATTGCATTAAGATTGTAGACTGCGTGAACTGCTCTGAATATTTAGAACATGTAAGTGCTTAATGGACATTGTGGACCCGCAAAGTGGTTTACTGTAACGCTGAATTTTAAAAGTATAGCAATAAAAAAATTTTTAGAGAATTGAGTTAAAGTAACCGTGTTTCCTTTAGAAATTATATTTTTAATTAGTTAAATTCTGTCGATATATCAAAATTATTTTCAAAAACATTCTTTATGCAAGCTGAACAAATAATACTAAATAGATCTTTTTTCGGCACCTTATAATATTTGTAATACAAGTGTTTTTTTAAATAGCGTTTTATTAAAAGATGTATGTAAGTTATAGCAAGGTAGACAGAGGGAACCTAGTGTTAAGGCACTCCGTTCCCCATGCACCTACTGGCGGAACCTAACGCCGCACTATGTTGTTACCAGAGCGGGAGAATAGTTAATTCCCTAAATGACAATCGAATCCACAAGCGTCGCTTAGGCAATTCTTAAGACACTGTTCATCACTTCCCGCCGAAGTCTCCAGGCACTGCGTGTTGAGTGGCGGAACTCAACGCCGCGCTTTTGCATACTCACGAAATGTTAAATTCAAGACTATAATAATATAAATTTGTTTTACTTTTATTTTTATATACGATTTTTGTGATCGATATCCACAGCTCAATTCGGACAATGGGCGTTCGGTCCACAGCACGGATTTGCACGAGTGGCTCGCTGGCACGTAGAGAAGATGCCGGAGCGACTACCCAGTGGAGACGTGGAAGCTGTCTTCAGCCTCATGGACGATGACTTCACGCGGTCCATGTGGCATTTCCAGTATGTATTTTTTTCTAAAATAAATAAAAATTGTGCATTTCTTATGTTTTGCAAATATTTGGCAGAAATAGGTGTATTTATTCTTCATTGTAAAATTTGCATTACAATAAGAAATCGAATGGTGAAATTGTAATATCTATTAATATATATTTTATGAAAAATATTTTAAAATAAAAAAAAAAAATCAGCTTCACGCTGTATCCCGCACACAGCAGAATAGGCAGAGGGAACCTAGTGGTTAAACACTCCATTCCCCACATCCCGCCAAATACGATCACGATCGATCACGAAATACGATACGCTTATCTATTTAGTATATAGGTATATTTAGTACATACATATTTTAAAAGGACTCCATTCCATATTACCATAATTTCGCAGAAATCATTATAATTATTTTTTTTTTTCGTTGCTTGCATACATTAATTTGATTTTATATACACTTAACTCAGCTTCACGTCGTCTGCCTAGCGGAGTAGTCAGAGAGAACGAAGCGGCAAACGCTACTTATATACATGTTAAATATTATGATTATGATTAATTTATAATTGCCCTATTGTAGTATTAAAAATGTCGTATTCCCGGTCTGGCTAAATAAAGCGCCGATTCCACCACCTGACATATAAAAAATCTAAGTGACCTATGTAGTATGTACAATGTTCATAGGAAAGTGGATGAAGAAGTGATTTATTATTTAGGTCTGTCTCACAATAATGTGAAATTTGTGATAATTGTATGTTCAAAAGTGGTAATTGTCAATTTTTTTAATAGTTGCTAACCATACTAAAAAATAATACCTACATTTTTACCTACCTCCACGTTGATGCCATAGCATAAACGAAAATATAAAATTTGAAAAATAATGTAGGTAATGCTCTTAGAACTGACTTGTATTTTTAATAGTTGAATATTTAAAGATAAGAAATTTAGAAAAAATATGAAATCATAAGTAGGTAGTTTATATAAAAAATTAAAAAAAAATTATGATATGGTCGGAACGTGACTGTAATGCTTTAGTTCTAACAGGTTGTTAAAAATATATTTCCATAAATATTAGAATAATTCGAGGCCAGCGTAGTGTGGTGGTGGTGTGTGGTCATATTTAATTATTATGTTTTTTTTCCCTGCTCTATTAAGAAAGCGCGGCATTGAGTTTCGAATCTCAACGCATATTGAATTTTCAGAGAAAGAGGATCACGGAGCGTCTTAGGTTTTGCCTTAATATATGTGATAAGAGTGAAGCGAAAAAAATACACTATATTCTTATTTTAAGAATAGACTAAATGTTCTACATTAAATAAAAAAAACCGTTATAAAAAAAAATCATAATAAATAAAATAGTTTTAATTCTCTGTTAGTAATTTAATTGTTAAGAAAATTTAAACCAATAGTGGCAGCATCTAAACTTTTTACATATACTACAAGTAAGAAAACAAGCATGCGAGGAATACTATCCTACCGTCATACAGTTAAACTAGTACGGAGGGTAGTGTTTTATCAATTTTTGTTGCTTAACCTTGAAAATTGTAATATATAATATAAGCCATCATTGTATTAGGTTAAGATTTATATGAATATGAATAGGAATAAATAAACTAAAATTAAAAACTGTTCTAAATTATATACCTTATCGTAATCTACAGATTCAGACTAACATACCGCCTTATTCTACGGGAGAAGGAGTTGCACTTCAACATAGGAGTGTACAATCCTAGTAAAGAGCTGACGTTCAGTTGCCAGCTCCTCCTCCATACGTACTTCAAGGTTCCCGATGTGCGACGCTGCCAGATCACAGGCATGCATGGCTGCATGTTTATTGATAAGGTATTTGGAAATGTTTTCTAATTAATTGGGTTATTTTTTAGTAGCTTTGCGTTGTATTTTATAAATAACAGGGTAGGCAAAGGGAACCTAGTGTTATGTCTGTTCCATTCTCTAATTTCTGTTCAATATTTGAGATATTGGAGTGGTGGAACTCAAGGCCGCCTTGTTACCAGAGCGATGACATAATTCATTCCCCCGATTTGTAATCTAATCCACAACAGTCGCGTTTACTCAGACTTTAGTCAGACGCACTGCGTCGCTGCGCTACGAGGACTTCAGCAGTGTTGTGCAATGTAAAATATTTGTTATTTTATATATGTTATTTTAACACGTGAAAATGGTCTAGAAGTCATGAAAAAAACCTCTTTTATTCATAATAAAGTTATGTCCTGAAGGTGAAGGTGGTGATAAAATTAATGATTATCTGAATAACAACATGAAAATGTCTGTATAACTACTTTTTTTTTCTTTAAAACATCCGTTATCGCGTGAATTGAACACAAAATTTGGAGATTGCGTGTTGATAGGCGGAATATAACGCTGCTTTGCTTAACCAGAATGATCACAAATCATTTCCTTTAAATCGAAACCGTGTAAATCGAACCCACAATTAATTATCCACTGTACCACGACTGCCTTTATTTGCAATTTGTTTCAAGTTTAATTTGTTTAGAATATAAATTGTTATTTTACAAATCAGACGCGAGAGGGCGCCGTGTATCAAGAGACGCGCGAGGTGGTCACCATCAACGAGTGGACGGATCGCATCTACCAGAACACTATGCAGGAGCACATCATCACCAACGTGGTCAGCGGACGCAAGATGAGGATACAGAAGTATAATTTCCCTGATACAGGTAAGATTTGCTTATTAATAGATTTTTTAATTTTTTTTTTTTAAATTACAATTAATAATGCATCATGTGGGAATTATTAGGTCGGGTAATTTTAAATATAAGCATTTATACAAATGTGACTAGGACGCAGGAAAGGAACACAAAAGCGTGTGATAATCTATTTTATTTTTTAAATTCTTAGATAATCTTAGACTACACACATTACGATAGGTCCTATTGTTGCTGGCCGACAAATTTTAACGTGTTGAAAGACATGCTGTAACGTATAGTCCGCGAGGCATAAGCTGTGCTTTACATTTATTTAAGTGATCAGAAGAGTGGATAAAAATCTTTTAAAAATTAAGTTTTGTTATTAGATATCTATTAAAAAAATCATAAAAGATATGTGATTTTTTCTACGTTGGAAATTACACATTGCATTCTCATCATCTTCACTCTTGTCTTAATTGAATTAATAATAAATCATCCCATTATACAATCAAAAGCATATTTGTTTTCACCATCACGAGTTTTGTTTTTTACTGCTTGGTCATATATATTTTTATATTATTATAGTGCCAACTTTGTCCTTCATAAATCAAATTCGATAATAAAATGTTTAGAATTAAATAATGACGCTGCTGTCATATATTAAATCTTAGCTTAGCTTAAAGCTCAAGCATTGTGGACTGTAGTTAGATCGTGATGTATTTAATGAACGACGACGTAGATTTTATTAAAAAATGTGAGATTTATCGACAAAAATATCTATGGCACTTTATTATTTCTATTTATTACACATACTGTATATATTTCCGTCGAGCAGTGATCTGGAACCCGTGGTCCGAGTTCGCGAAGGAGATCCCGGACTTCGGCGACGACGAGTTCCCCAACATGGTGTGCGTGGAGGCGGGCCGCGTGGCCGCGCCCATCGTGCTGCTGCCCGGCACCGCCTTCGAGGCCAGCCAGATATTGCAGGTACCCTGACACCCTCGACCTCGTTATACAACCTTGAGGCCGAAGGAACCTAGTGTTAAGACTCTCCGTTCCCATTGCCCTAATAATAGACAGTGTTGAGTGGCGGTCAACGCAGCGCTACAAGAATGTGAGAATGAAAGTAATTCATTTTTCCGCGTTTACAGTCACGCTTCCACCGCTTCGTCTCATTCAGGCGGAAAAAAGAAAACGGAGTATCGTAACACTAGCTTCTCAGCCTACTCTGCCATATGCAAGACACAGCGTGACACTGAAGCTATATACGTATTATTTGTGTTCTCAGGTGATGTAATGCGCCGCCGCCCACAGCCGTCCAGAGCGATGTCAATTGCGTGAATATTCTAATGTGACAATACCAACGCCAACTGCCTCTGTTCTTAACTACACATACACTATTATATGTTATATTTACCTACTATACTTTATGATATCTATTATAAGTGTATTATCTACTACGTTTATAATTTGAGACTTATAACTTGCTTAGAATTTTAATTGCTCAATAAATGTCGAGATTTTTTTCTCAAATTTTTGGCTAACAACTTGTGTGGGGAATATTTCTTAATATAATATGTAATTACATTCCAATTCCATATGGATAGAACGTCAATTATTTGTTTTCATAGTGGTAATGTTCCATATATTTTTCCCTTTTTATTTGGTTTAACAGTTAGTATTACAATTTTTAAATGTCCAACTTTCATATCAATTTTAAGGTTTTGGATGGTAAAATTTGATGATTTCAAATTAAGAATAAGATTATTCGTTTATCAAAATAACATGTTTTATAATGTTTGTTTTGTCTATATATGGATGTAGTGTTTTTTTAATGCTAGATCCTAGTGGTATGGTATTATAAATTGTCTGTAAGACTTGTTTCCTTCGTCTTCCTTCCATTTTAGTTATGTATTTTTAACTGTTACTTCATAATTTAATATTGTTTCACGATTATATCTGAATAACTCAAGCTGTCTCATAATGGATAATGTAAATTAGTATTTTTTAAAGTTTTTTTTGTCTAATTATTAAATGTCATTCACAACATATAATGTTTTTTTTTCATGTGTTGTTTTTTTTTATTTTTACAAACAGGGCCACCTCTATGTAGTAATTCAATGTATGTAGGTATGTGTTTAGAACATAATTTATATTTAACAAATCATAATTATAAAACGTCCATACTCTAAGCTGAGAGCGCAACAACTTTAATACTCACGACGATATTTTATTTAGTACCTTATTTTATAAAAAAATAATAATGTTAGCTGTTAATGCGATGCTTTTATAATTTATGATAGTTACGTAATAGAGCAATAGTGAAGATTCAGCTTTTTTATTCTTTAAACTAGCCTTTTTGTTTTTCAACTGATCCGATTTCAACTAAATTAATCAGGGATGTTATGTAGCTTCGTAACCGTAACCGAAACGATCGGTTACTCCAAATAAAATACTATCCGCAACCCATAACCGAACCGAATATAAAATCAGATCTTTATAAAAAAATACCATAAATGTTATAGTTTATGTCCGTAACCGAAATTATCTGTCATTGACGGATAAATCGAAATAATTTCGCAACCAAACTTTTTATATTCGTATCTAGATCCGAAATGTTACACCGAAACATCCTGAAATTAATATTGTAATATACACGCACCTTTAATTTTTTTAAATGACGTTTTTATAAGATTGTATTTTGTACTGCGTTTATTTGGATATGTTTTGGAGGCTTTTAAAGTATACGACGATAATATAAGAATATGTACTTAGATTGTAATGAGTTCCTTGTTTTTTTGTAAGAATTTAATCCTAATAAATGGGTACTTATACTCAGGTAACGCAAATTGTCATCATTTTTCGTTGATTAATATGTATTTTCTATTTTAAAGCTCCCTTGAAAATGGTATTTTGGTGTCTTTATAATGAATGTATAACATCATGTAATCGATTATTGAACGAATGCATAAAATTTTGTATTACTCATGTAAAATTAGAAAAGTTAATGTTATTAACAATGGTGATTTTTAAACATCGAAATTTAGATACATATGTACATCCATAGGTGCAATAAAGTGAAGTAATTAGAATATTTTGTTTTATTTCTTTAACCTGTGCCGAAAAATTATTTTACTAATTTAAATGACATTTAAAATGTATATCTTTAGAACTGGATTATATATTTAATATTTTTTTTTCTTTATTTAAAAAAAATTATGTATGTACTTATATTTATTTTAAATATGTTTATTGATATATAAATTGTTTTATAATTATAATTTTGTTACTTTTACGACAACATATGAATTGATTGATTATATAATATTGTTTTATTCATATCGAAATCGAAAAATAAATTTAAAAATACCACAGTTAGTATATAGAGCAAGGTGGAAAGTAAATATATAAATGTGTATGTTTCAATGTAATTTTATTAATAATTATCGATCAACTACACAACTAAACATCTATAATACAATTTATGCTGAAATTTCAGGTTTCGCTTCATTTCCTTCCACTTCCCATACACCAATATCTTTGAGGACATCTTTTTTAGATTCAAAATATTCTTTATACCACATTATATGATCTTGCTTTTCTTTGACAGTATAAAATGCGTTCTTCGATAATCCAACACATACTAATTCCATAAAATGGCGGATCGGACCTTTAGTAGGACACCAGCCTTCCAAGTGTGAGTCTAAGAAAATGTGTTCCGAAAAATGAATATTTTGTTCCTCCTCTATACCTAAAACAGAAAGAAAACAATGAGTTAATATTACTATTTTAAAAAAACGCAGGTTGTCACAGAGCAGTAGCACAGCGGTTGACTAAATTCGATGTGGTTCGATTCCCATTTGGGGTAATGAACTATTTTGATTTCCTTACTTTGATAACAAGACAAAGCACGTTATTGAGTTCTGGCACTAAATGACCCGAAAATTAACAAGGCGGATAAAGGCTAGAGTAAATGAACATTTTTCTCTTTACATACGAATTGGGGACGTCGAGATGTGGCAGAACTTAACCACTCGCTTTATATTACCAAATTTGAGAAATCGAAATAATTCGCTTCTTCATGTGGGGTTTGAACACGCAACCACTTTGTTTCCAGTTACGCCATGAGACCACGATGACCTTAATTCTATTAAAATATCAACTAATAATAATATCAACGAATAAAATACATATTTTTATTTCACTTGATCAAATAAAGTCCCGAGGTTTGGTTATGTCTGTGAACTTAGCAGAGCATTGCCCAGCAGATCTAAAATTTCCTGATAGATTTTAAAAATAGTTCTGGTGCTTACACCTCAAAAAAATATTTTAAAAAAGTACTGCTAACACGTGGTAAGAGAGGTAGGGGGAGACCTCGGTTGACCTTCGAAAACACAGTATCAAA
>DWAN01005981.1:0-10813 GCA_018230445.1 Heliconius hewitsoni | reverse complement strand
GTTTGCCGTGTCTTTTCCATAAAAAAAAAAAAATTGTACTTTTAAGGTTTTTTTTTTAAACTATTTCGCGGGACTTATTTTATTAGTTTTACGCTGTATCCTGAACACAGCAGGGTAGGTAGGAACCTAGTGTTTGGTTTCTGCGTTTCCCATTTTCCGCCGAATTTTGGAGGCATGCATTGCGTGTTGAGTGTAGTAAATGTAGAGATGTAGTAAAATCAAGTTCTATCACTTTGCTTACAACTTGAGAATTATGTATATATACTTAGCAGGACTCGTTGCTGTTCTTTGTATAAATTATATTATATTATGTCACATAGAATCTCAGAAACAAAATTTAATTTAAATTGCAATGTATTGCATGTAGGTTACTTAGGAAGTGTAGGGACTATTAAGAAAAGATTTCTCCAAATATCTACGTTAACCACAAAACAGGAGTTCACGTTTCATAATTGACACAGACAAGGCTGTGGGCGGTCGCTAGTACATTATAAACTACAACAAAATATTATTTATGTAGTCTTGTACTTTAAAAGTTTCATAATAATCAATAAGAATATTTATAATTGTTTTTACTAAAGATCAAAAGTAACGGCACAATCATAAGTTTAATTTATATTTAAATATCGCAAGATTTATATTTTATTCGCACAGTGCGCCAGCATCGTACTGAAGACGCCACAGTAGTGAGTTCGATTCCCATTCGCGGTAATGAATTATTTTCATTACTGGCTCTGATAGCAAAACAGAGTGCGGCGTCTCATCACGCAATGTCTCGGAAATTAGACAAAAGTTAGTAACAAAATGGACGGTGACACACTGGGTTCCCTCAGCATACTAACGCTATTTATATTAAAATACATTTTCAATTTTTTCTTTGACAAAATTAGAAATTAAATAAATAAATATTTTAAGAAATTAAATATATAAATTAAATAGATAAAGAATTTAGATCATTGAAATTTTCTGATTAAAGATCATATACATATTTTTTAGTATTTCTCCATGTTCGACATACTGCAAAATAAGCACAGAGCTTCCCACTGCGGGTCGCGAACTTGGAACCATCGCGTTTACAATCGATCACTATACCACTGCAACACAAACATATAATATGTAATCTAACTGACGTCATTTATAATGAAATGCCTAGTTTTTTCCTCTAAGCGCACCCTCACCTCACTCCTGCATTGTGTCAGAATGCAGGTTATTAATACTCTTCCGCCTGTTATCTATAAACGCTTTATAACTGATAACGGCCGCTGCTCCTAAAACTAAAACAAACTTTGTCGACCCACTTTTTTATTTTAACGCTATTCGATGGTTAAAAGCTTCATTTTTCGTTTTTTTTGAGGGCGAATGTTTAACACGTTTTGTTTTAAACAAGATTGAACCTAATACTTCTCTCGGGATTAACTGGTACTCGTTAAAGCTTATTTTTTGTTCCTCATCTTCCCGCACCGCCCAATTTTAGATGCATTCTATGTTGAGTGGCGGTGCTTAACTCCGCACTTGTCTTATTACCAGAGCGAGAAAAATTTAATTAATTTGAAGTCCTCATATTATGAGAACACATTGCTTTTCAAAATTCGAATAAGGTTTTATACTAACATTCTTAATGAAAGAAGATTAAAAATCTTTAACACCATAGTGATTCCCATATTCATAAACATTATATGCACAAACAAAATAAATGGCATCCCACCACAGAAGGAAGTACTCAACAGTATTACACTGTAGATAAGAGATGATCGATGGCGGTTGCGACACTCGCCGCGCCTCCCCGCCCTCCCCGGCGGGCCCCGGAGGCCGGGGAAAGTTAATTAAAACTTACTTTACCTCTAATTAACGCCGCAAGTTGTCTTTACTTTCAGTTATATTTCTTGTGACCAGATGTTTGATTGTGTGACTAGTGATGGTAACAGATTCGATTTATTTGTTGTCGGTAACATTTTATTACGGCGGTGTAAATTTTGTTTTATCTTATAGCTTAGCATCGATTCTATACAAAATTTGTTTACTTTTTTCCTTTATTAGCTTGATACTGTATTCTGCACGTAGCAAAGAAGACAGAGGGAACATGGGAACCTAGTATTAAGACATGTCCTATTGGGACTCCTCTTTTCAATGAATGAGGCGTGTGATTGCGTGTTGAGTCTAGTCTAATTTAAATATTATATTCTTTAATCTAATGCAACTGACTACTGTATTAAGTGAAATTATATTTTATGGCACTGATCTAATATTAAGAAACTGTTTTTAGCGTTGGAGAAGAGTAGTAAGAATGGATGACTCTAATATTTTTATTGTTTTTAAGTTGATAAATCTACAGACACACATTCGGAGGCAGCTGTAGTATTTTAATACGTTTTTTTTTCTAGCCATTCCCTGCATTTAATCGAACCCACAGTCTTCACTTGTGTAGTTATCGACAATATCATAGAGCGAACGACTACAGTAAATAAATATGTACTTAACACAATATTTTCTCTTATAATATTTTCAAATAACTTTAAAATGTAAACTAAGACAGCCAGCAGCAGTAAGGACTATGGTCGTGGGTTCATTAGAGCCAATATTTAACGTATTTAATGTTAACGACAGGCTCGAGTGACTCGGCTAATAGCTCGTCAATCGCTTAATACATACGTTTATCTGACAGCTTATTATTTATAATGGCTACCGATACCCTATAAGGTGAGCATACTTACTTCTTTTTAATTGACTTGCTCTTTGATGTTCTTAGGTTGTGGTACACTGGGTCTTAGGTTTTCAGTTTTTTTTGTTAATATCAAGCTCAAGATTTGAATTTTATGCTAGATTTGGATATATTGAACTAAAACTGTGTGGTAAATAGGTGGCTTTTTTCATGATGTTTTTAAATTTTACTCAACTATTTCAATTTTCACTTGACTACAAGTTTTATTCCTTATATTCTTATTATACGAGTAATATTAATTAGCCTTCTCTAGATAATAAAAAGTACAATATAAGCTAAAATATATAGCCTTAATATAAAAACAAATCAATATAATATATTTTTTGTTCTTTCAGTCACTCCCACTTTTAGTAGTGTACACAGGGAGATAATCAGGATAATACGATTTCAGCCTGAATTTGAGATATTATGTGCTAGGTGGCAGATTTCAACGCCGCGATTTATCATGTCGGGGAGGAGACATAGAAAAAATGGAAAACGAATTTAGATGCTGTCTCACTGCACTGCGATGGACAGTGTGTGAGAAAGAAAGTCTCTTAATATTAGGTTGCCTCTGGGTATCCTGCTTTACCGCAAAAAGCGTGAAGCCGCATCCTTCGCGTCCTTTTTTTTATATTTGAATACCGAATAGAGCCCGGTGTACCCCAAGCTCGTGGAATGTGAGGAACGCTAGTCGCCTGTCTTACTTAACGTCATCTTGGGTAATATTTGATGATGAATTTTCTGATAAAATGTACTTATTTTATATATTACGCTTAATGCTGGATAATTTATTAAATTTATATAACTTTAATTAATATTATTTTATTAAAAATGTCAACATTAATTATGTATTTACTAATAATTTTAGACTAGTCTTCGCCCGCAATTTTCCGTTGTTCCTGAACTGACTTTCCAGAAAAATCTCTCTTAGTGCTACTCTATTCTCTCTGTCTTGAGACATGGCATATGTCAACTCCCTGAGTTCAGTAATCTCAACTAAACGTTGTCTATTCCTTAGTAAAAGAAGATTTTTCTTTCATTTAAAAATGTTTATTATTTTTAACCGAGCCGTAAAAAACACCTAAAACCGAGTTTTTGTTAAGGTTTAAGTTAATAATTAGCTTCACGCGGTATCCCGCACACAGCAGGGTATGCAGAGGGAACTCTTCCCCAATATCTTCCGAGTTTTGGAGGAATTGAGTGGCGAAACCCAACGCCGCGCTTTGCCTCGACGCCAGAGCGAAGAAATTAAAATAAATATTTAATTTCCTCGAGTAGCGATCGAACCCACAACCAGTCGATTTAACAGTCACACTTTGTGCCCCTGCGCCACGACTGGCCTCAACGTTTAAGTTAAACAAGTTATAATTGTTGGCGTCCGCTGCTATACGTACGTACGCGTACATTAACATACATAACATTCTTATTTCCAAATCCACACATTATTTAAATAACGCTACAACACTTTTTTCATCAGTTGATTAATTGATCAAGTAACTAAATTATTACACGAATATCTCAAAACTGAAAATTACTATTGAATAAAATATAGGTACTTATAGATTACTAAAATGATTTCAGATTATGATTTGTCGTAAGGATTTTAATTGATATTTTATCTGTGGAGCAATGAATCAACATGTACATATGTGCACGAAAGTAGTGCAAAAAACGGAGTGTCTTGACATTAAATTCGACCTGCCAATACAGCGTCAATATATTTGTATCAGTTCTTACTTAGTCATCTTTGTACGATAGAGGCGGACAGACAGACATACAAACATACATATCTCGTAACAACATTATCTATTCACTAAAAACTATCGGTCAGTCAGGATTCAGAACTGGTCGTCTAACGGGACGCGATTGTTCTTTGAGTTTACTTTTATTTTGTTCCCCGGGCACCGAGGGAGGGTGAGAGGAGGGAGGGCGGTGTGGGAAATTGATTACAATACAAGTATTAAAGTCGTTTTGCCTTATTTTGTTATTGTTTAAATTGAAGACAGGATGAATTGTTTAATCGTGATGTTTATTACGAAGAAATCGATAAAAGGATTACTTAAGAGTCACATACGTTACAAATAGAAATAAAAATATAAACCGGCCGTCGTGACGCAGGGGAGAACCGTGTGACTGTCAACGAGTCAGGTTGTGGGTTCGATTCCCACTCGAGGAAATGGAATGAAATATTAAAATTTTCAATTCCTTGGTCTGGTAATGAGGCAGAGCGCGGCGTTGAGGTCCATCACTCAATACATAATGTCTGCAGAATTCGAAGGATAGTAGGCAACTGAAACGTTTTAATGGGAACAGAGTGTGGTTCTGAGGTTTCCTCTGCTTATCCTGCTATGTGCGTGATAAAGCGTGAATCTAAAAAAAAAGGATAAAGAAACAGATAGTATAGACGTACTGTGATACCAGATGGTTTTGTGAGAAACTACTTTCAAATATTTCATCCCGGGACATCCTGGATGCTATAATGCACAGATAAGGTCAGCTAAGAGGAGGCTCCAGGAATAACAAAGGATGCCCCGATTGTAGGACCACTTACCCGTCTATGACAAATCGTCGCTCGTCGACTCCTAATGAATCGGCTTCTGATTAATGGAGCTGCCTTATCTCGGGTTAGTGTTGCACCTGATGGGATTAGCTCGATATGTGGGAATGTTGGGCGTTTAGAGGAGGGTTCCCTTCAGTAGGTGATAGTGACCGAAATTTAGCTTAACATATGTTTTGAATGTATGTTTTTTATGCAAAAAATGTCTATCTGTCTATCTGAGGTTGTCGTGGTGCATGTTGTGTTTTCGATTCCCTCTAATAGTTGTGGTATTAAGTTAGAGCGCTAAGTTGAGTACTGCCACCCAACATACAATGTCTTGACAATTGAGTGAGTGTTTTAACACTAGATTTAAGTGTTGCCAGTGAACAAACGAACACCACACACCAGTATATAGAAATACAATGTATAGTTTGGATATGTAATAAATAAATGTAAATGTTAAAAAGAAACAATTCGAATGAGGAAAGGAAATAGCATAATGCCATATATTTGCCAAAAAAAGGAATGAACGTAAACTGTACTTTGTATTATTGATAACTGTTCGAGAGAGGGAGGTAAGTGTGATAAGCGATCAGTTGCGATGTTAACAACCACACGTCACCGTTTCCAGCATCCACCGTCGACCGTCGTCGTCGTGCCTCCTGGAAATCGATCAGCGCCGCCCGCTTATCTACTTGGTCGGTTTCCAGAAGGCGCGGGTTTGAGTTCCGCTACCTTAAAATTGTTATACCTTTTCTAAATAAGTATCACCTCTAATAATTTTATGTGTTATATATTCCGCGCGATACGAGACATGCGAAGGTAAAAAGAAAAGGAGAATAATAATTATTTTACGTATCTATACAACATGTACACCTTCATAAAGCGTGAGCGCACGTCACAAAAGCAAGAGTCGAACTTGTTACCCCGCCTGTTACCGGTCGTTAGACATAATGCCCGCTATATATAAAGCATTAACACCGCGTCCTGATAACTGAAACACGTGGGTGGTTTCTATAAGGAAACGTTTATTTGTCTGTTTGACTGTACACCGCGAACGCCGACCGGTAATCTATGTATACTTTGCAGGTGGTACAGAGTTTGACGTAAACATTTAATGGAGTGAATTTTTTGATTTCAGATAGATTGTAGAATATATTCTGAAAAATTATCAATTCTGTACTGAAAATTTTATTTATTTAGCTATTTCGGTTTATCTAGCTATAATTTTTCTAAATAAAGTAAAAAAATGTATGTTATTTTTAGTATTGTTACACTTTAATATTCATAAATATATGTTTACAGAATAGCATATTATCAAATTGCGTTTAAGGACATAGATTTTAATTTACTCATGAAGATCCACTAAGCAGTCGGGCTCGAAGCTGTCGGCACAGCGTCTGACTGTGAGCACGACGGTGCGAGTTCGATTCCAAAAATGAATTATTTTATTCCCTCGCTCTAGTAACACGACAAAGCACGACGTTGAGTTTTACCACTTAACACGATGCCTATAAAATTGTGCGTGGAGAACGAAGAGTATTAACACAAGGTTTCCCCTGCGTATCCTATTATATGCGGGTTACAGTGTGAAACCAAAAAAAAATAAACAACCACAAACACAAAACGCACAACAAAAAGCGCAACTGCAACCCCCCACGAAGTGTGAAACATTTAATATGATTTGTAACATCATAGATCACGGCGCAGAGTCAACAACAATAGCTATAGGAGAGAGGTGCAGTCCCAGCAATTAGTTAAACAAAACATAAATAAAGTTAACGAGAGGGATTTATGTCTCTATGTGTGATTTTTTGCTCGGCTCTACTCTTTACCCGAGCAGCTCGGAGGGTGATATACGACGCGCCACTGCACCTGATGCTGACTATAAGTTGATACCGTAAGTTAAATAACTAAGGGTGAGAAACGAATAGATTCAAAAACGTTTTATTATAGATTTTTTATAACTTTTTATGTAGTAATTTCGCCAGGCAAGACTTTATATTAGCATTAAAATAATTTTTTTATCTCATATGTGATCGACCCATTTTGTTAAAAATGAAACAAAGTAAAAAATCATGGTACATGCATTTTTTTTTCATGTTCTTATTGTATTAAAACCGCAGGGCCGGCAGAGTGAACCTAGTATTAAGACACTCTCAGTTTGTCTTTTTACCAGAGCGTGGACGTAAGAATAGTTAATTCCTTCGAGAGGACATCGAACTTACAACCGATACTTTTACAGTCAGGCACTTACAGCGTACACCGTTGGGATACGCCGTCGTATCGCAACGGCTCTTCTATCTCTGATGTGATGTAAAAGTATTAATTATATAAAAATTATCCAATTATAATACTATGAAAATTTACATTTATTCTGATTATTATTTATTGTAAGTAAAATAAATAACAATATTTTTATAGTGACATGCTTTTACACTCATTTCAAATAAGAATTAGGGTCCCACAATTATTATTTATTACACCACGAAGTGGACGTGACAACTTGTCACGGGGCGCCACCACCCACCACCACTCACCACCCACCACCCACGAGCTGGAACCAATTGTTAGATCGCGTCAAAACGTTCAATCAACAATACATCGATCATCTATGGGAATTGATGTACACCTATATTAATAAGTAGCGACAGCTACTGTTTGTATTGAGATATAATATTAATATAAGTTTGAGTTAGGTTTCGAGAAAAATAATTATGAAAATAGTTAATTGCATGTAATATAGTACAGTAGATTTCGCGGACAGCACGTACATACATACAAAAATATAGTTTTTTTAATTGCAATTAAGTAGGTGATTTTTTTATATTCTAACGTTTTAATTGTTTTAATACACATGACCCATTACTGTAGTACTTGTTGTGTTTAAGCACATTCTAAACGAGGCCGCGCGCGACGACTACTGACTTACGTGAACTTGAACTCTTAATAATTGAGGCATTTTGTACATTTAACTGTATGCCAATACCGAGTATTAAACTACCGCCAACAATTTCTTAATTGCCTCGTGTAGTGTTCTGTTTCTCTGCATGTTGATTGGCGGAACTCAACAAAAGTAATTAATTCCCCCGAATGGGAATTAAACCTACAGCCGTTGCATTTACCACTGCCACTGTATCACGACGATCTTTATAAATACTTATAAATTAAACAACAGAACTATGACTGTGTCTCTACATCCATATGTAGAGACATTTCGTACATTATAATACTTTACTGGATTTGTTTTTTTAAAATGTAAGGCGTCATGACATTTTATATAAAATTTTTTTTGCTAACATCTTTATTGGCGCGACCTGTATGACTTAATTCACAAAATCTAGTTTTTCCTTATTTCTGTTAAGTTTTTTGGAAATTCTCTTTTAATGCTTTCCTACACTACGCAAGCACATGACAAGTTTCAGCGTTCTACGCCGCATGGTTCCGCGTGTGCGTATATAGGTCATTCCACAACGTAAGAATTTTATATATTATAAAGTACAAAGCTAAATCGAATCTATTACCTTCTCAAGTAGTTTCATTAAATATTGTTTCCGACACGCTTTGTTCAAGTAGAAAGAAAAATTGGATCCATTGGGATCGTTTACAATGAGTATCGTTTTCGGTTATTATATTTTATCGAGTGATCTAGTGATCTATAGATCGATCTTTGATCGATGATCCACTCGGTGAAAGTTTCATTGTGGCATGTTTTTATGACTACATCGAATACGTTGCATGTTTATATCCCACCCAGTTGACACTTCCTTATTTACTATCTCACAGGACGTGGGTTCTATTACGCATAAAATACTTAAACTCTTCCAAAATCAAAGATCTCTGAGCAGTAAACGCAGTTAACAGGCAATTAGCTCTAATATTCTAATACATTAACAAACTAAATATCCAGATGCACGCCACCGACCTGCGCCTGCGCCTCGCTTTACGACCGCGATGGGTATTCGATAACCATATACTTATATTTTAATTTCTCACTAAACGTGTTAATTAGAGAAATTACCGTTTTCGTGAGAATCGAGCGTCGTTAGTCGTTACAACAATTACACGGGTTCATTAAATGTAAGATCTTACTAAATGTGCATATTTTGTATGATTACAATCTAGAGGAGATTAAAAGTTAAATATTCTTTATTGTACACCATGAGCCCGTCGTGGCACAGTGTTTGGCTCTAAACGTGACGAGTAAGAGCTCGATTTCTTCGTTCCTAGTTTGATGAAATAGAACGCGGTGTTGAGTTCCGCTTTAATTCTAGAAAGGATAAAAATAAAAAAGATTATGAATGCACACGAAACAAGTACAGTGGCCGCTGTAAATAAAGACGTGATTCTTTCAGTAAATAGCAACTGTAAAGTAGGCCAAGGATGCTGAGAGGATAATGAGTTAGTTAAACTTACATTTATAGATCCTTTGCTTGTCACTTGAATCTTTTTTTAATGGAAATTTTGTAATATACCATTCTTTGTCATATTATTTATTTATTTCTTGATTTGAAAAAAAAATAAAATTAAATTTAGTTGTGCCAAATGATAATTCTCACCATTATTCTTAGCGTAGCGGGAATTTGTTAAACTTTCAGATAATTGTCACTAGATTTGCTAACTCATTAATTTTGTTAGTAGAAAGTTTAAATAAGTTAATACAAACTTATAAAAATATTGAAGTAGCTTGATAAGAACGGAACTCATGGCTGAGTGGTCAGAGCGTATGGACCGTTTCCAAGAGTCGCGGGTTCCAGTTCTAATCCGTAATTTTTAAGCTATATCTCGCTCATAGCAGGATAGGCAGAGTTAACCTGGGAAACTAGTGTCAAGGCAATTGATCCCATTAAGACACTTCCGTTCCCTGCCGAATTGTGTGTTGAGTGGCCGAACTCAACGCCGTGCTTTGATATATCATATATATCAATATTAAATAATATTTTTCTTATTTTATGATCACCGTTAGTACAAGGATTGATATAGGTATATTACCCGTAATTTTTAAAGTAAAGATAGTAGTAATTTATGTATATGTTTAGGTACGATAACTCACATTAGCATAGTGGAACCCGCACGCGTCCATGCAGAGGTAGAGGCAGGTGGACACCCCCTGGATCGTCAGCAGCCCCACCTTGTACGTCGCGCGCTGGAGAATCGCTGCAACAACATCATAAAAGTCATGTAAATATACAATATTATGTTTATTATTGTTTTATTTATATATTTCAGACTAAAATTAGAAAAATAATAACTTTATAATACATTGCAATTGCATTGAGTTCCTCCATTCAACACACAATGCCTCAAAAATTGAGTTGAAAGTGAAAACGGCTTGTCTGAATACGAGGACCTTCCATGCTATTCGGATTAATACTGTTTCTTTTGTTTTGTTTTTACAAATTTTCATAAAATAAATTCTGCTCCCAATGTGTCGTCTAGATGACGATAGTACGATAAATATGAAATGAACTATGATCGCAAAAAAAAGCATAAGTCCATGCTGGAAAACCGTGGATTATATTAGATTCCACCACAAATGTGGTTTTAATATATATATATATATATATATATAT
>DWAN01005980.1:0-10813 GCA_018230445.1 Heliconius hewitsoni | reverse complement strand
ATATATATATATATATATATATATATATATATATATATATATATATAATAATGTGAGTGTGTCTGTCTAATTGAATTTTGTAATAATAATATGTATAATTTGTGGACAATTATTTTTTCTTATTCTGAAACACCATGTATAAAGAATATGAATAAAATTATAATTAACTCATTTAAATAAAATACCCTGTAATTCAAATTGATTTGATTCTTTTTTTAATTACCTATATCTAAACCTGACATCTACATTAATTATTTAATAATTTATAAAAAAATCATATGAAAGACTATTTATAATCTGTTTATTAAACAAAATCTGTAAAATAAGAAAATAAATGAACTACTCATTTGAACCAGAATTTATTTGATATTTATCTTTATCGATTATTTTATTTAAATAATAAATCCTTTTTTTGACTTATGCTCATATTATTCAACTTTAAATCAATATTAATTATTGCACTTCTTTTAATAAATAAACAATAGATTATAAATAGTCTCGAAAATGTCCAATATAATATGTAAATCTAATTTTTTATCCAATTACCTTATTGTGTAAATAATAACGCTTAAAATTATGAAAGTAAACTTAGTGGAATTTTAGTTTTTATTATACAGTATGTGAATAAATATTATTCAAAATAGGGAATACAAAAGAGGCAGGTTCGATTCTAATTACTGGATATTTTGTGATTTTTTTTTAAATTTTTTGTAATAAAAATCTATTAGCATTTGATTCACATACTATATAAGTAACTAATAAATATGTTATTCATTTTATGAATGAGTAAAAAGTCTTCTTTATAATGTAAGCATAACTAAATAATGACATAATAAAAATATGATTGAGTTTTAATAGTACTCAAAAGTTCCAAAATTTTTGTTTTGGTTACCTTTTTTTTTATATATTTTGAGTATTTGTTATTGTAACTTATAGATAAACGTCCACAAGTCAATATTTTTTTATATATAAGGTTTCGATTTGTCACAATTAATGTAATAACTTAATTAAACAACTGTTAAATATTGATTAAATGGTTAAGCTAATGGTTAACTAATGTTTAACTGATGATTAACTTATAGTTAAATAATGGTTGTAATGTAAAATGGTTATTCCTTAAGAAGTATCTCTCTTAAAAATGTTATGCAGAATTTTATTTTTTTTAAATATCTATGTAACTTTTAAATATGTTTTTCTTTTTAATCTTTATTTTTTATAATCTGTATTTAAAGAGAATATAAGAGACACTCAATACGATACTTTTGAATGATTAAAATCGTTTTTTTATCATTTTTTATCAAAAAATGGTTAAATCAACGAAATGGAATTTAAGATTTTTGACTTCTGTCAAATATATTTTGTATTGTTTTTTTTTTAAATATATTTATAGTTCGTACGTTGATTTTAATGTGAAAAGTGTTGTATGCACTAGATGTATAATAAAGATTAATTAATTTTAGTTACCTGTAATATTTTTTGACAGATACAAAATATTTTTGACAGGTGTTCATTTTTTTTTTTAATAATTGTAACAAGGACATAGGGATGTAGATATTTTTCTTTTTTTTTAAATTTAATGTTCAAAATTGTAATGCCATTTACGAAAAAGACTAATTTTATTAATAATATAGTTATGTACGATATTACACAACCATTGAAGTATTTTTGTTTTTTTTTGTTTTATTTTTCCTTTTTTTATATATTTTTTAGAAAACTGTATATAAATTTGGGAATTTACTTTGGAATTGACAGTATATGAGGATTTGGTTATATTGTAAATTCTTATGGTTCATATATATATTAGTTAATAAGCAAAAGTGGTCTAACACAAATTTTGATAATATATAAATAATTATGTATAAAAAAAATATTTTTTTCCCCATACAGTCAGTCAGGTCAGTAGGACAGTGACTGATTGTAAGCGCGACGCTTATTAGTTCGATCCCTATTCGCGAATGATAATATTTAAACAATTTTCATTACACCGCACGGAAAACGGGAAGGAAATAGATTCTCCCCATAGGAGTTAAGAGGGTCCCCACTTTCTGTCAATTTTCTGGACATTGTTCCAAGCCAGAATTGAACTCACAATCGCCGTGTTTACAATCAGAAATCAATCATTAATAAACGATTTATTAACTATAAATTTCCTTTTGTATTCAAATTTAAAGTTAGACCACTTTTCAAAGGATTTGAAAAGAATTGACAAAAATCTTCACTATTCATTTTAGAGCACGCTGTATAATAAACGCTTATTTATCAATTATATACATACAATTACTGTTTATTTATTTAGGAAAATTACTATCGTTTTGAAAGATACTGGGTTGACTTTTGTAAGGTTGTTTTTCTTATTTGTCGGATTGGAGCCTGGTCTCATAAAGATAAAAAAGCACTGCCAAAACAAAATGTCATCTGTGAAACAGTTATGATTTCGTAGTATTATGTTTTTTTCCAAATTATTTTTAATTAAATGGGTGTAAAGAATATTGTGATTCATCACTCCTAAATAATCTTTCTAAATGTTTTTTTTTATCTATAAGAATAAACAATTTCAAAACGATAATAATTTCCAAATAAATTATTTGTGTTATTTCAATATACATATATACATATTTAAGTGAAAAAGGGGTTTAAATCTAAATCTTGTAATTTACAAACGAAATAAGTTTAAAGTAATACGAGATAGTTAGTTGTCTAACGCACAATAAGCACATAACCTTGTTTTACTCACATAGGCAGAAAGTTTAGCAAAAAAACACTATTTTCTTCCACTTGTCTACTGTTTTTTATTTACATTCATTTTGTTTTAAGTAGCGGACCACAACGCTGCTGCTTATATTATCAAAACGAGGAAATCAAATAACTTTAAATATATATACACTTAAATCAATGTTGCCTAATATTTACTTATAATGTATATTTAATTCGAGCATCACAAAATCAAAATTATACCCCTTTTCACCTTAAATAAAGTTTACACGTCATATACAAAATGCTTAATCATAAAATAACCTATAAACTGCACTAAGTCGCCATTTTCTATATTATATTCATCACAAAATGGCGGATCATTTATATTCACTTTTTGGAGTATTTAGAAATAATGTCATTATTTTAATAGCAAAGCAAAGATACTTCTGTTTTGTATTTTTACTTATTAAATGTAGTTTTCTGGTGGTAGCGAAACTCAACGCCGCGCTTTGCCTTACCAGAGCGAAGGAAATTTAAATATAGATATATATCATTGGAATTTGAACCCACAACCGTGTCGTTTGCCCTTCGACGCCCTTGTGGTCCGTAATGGCATGAATATCTTTTATCTGTATGCTTTTGTATTTCTTATTTTTATTATACTATATAATTTTAACAAACTCTGATTAGTAGTATTTAAAATATTGACATTATTTATAAATATTTTATTTTTCTTTCTAAATGCTTCGAAGTATGTACTAGTTGGAGGTAGATTTTGAATTATTTTTAACCGACTTCTAAGAGAGTCGATACGTTATGTACAGTTAATATATAAGGTCATTTTTAATAAAAATAAAAGAATTTCAATTGTGTGTTGTCTTTTCTTCTAATAAAATCTCAAAAATCCTATTAACCTTTATTTTTTAAATATTTACTACTAATAATTATAATGGCTTGCGTCCATCGTGGCGTAGCGTAGGAAAGGCGTCGACGGGTGAACGCGACGACTGCTAGTTTGATTCCTACTCGAGTAATTAATTATTTTCATTTCTCCGCTCTGGTAAACAGACAAAGTATGGCGTTGAACTCCCATACGTAGATCCCAATTTTTGAACTAGAATTATAAAACACAAGTTTAATTGAAGACAATTTAACTTTTAATTAATTTTCCATATTTCTTGGTTTGTCTGTCGAACGAATTACATTTTTATTAATCCTTCTCAATATGCCTGCCCTTATCAAGAATTCTAGTATAGGTCGTCTTATCTCACGTTGCCTTGTTACACCTAAAATAATAAAAAAAAATAAGATTTGGAAAAGGAAAAAACTAAATTACTTATTAGATTATTTGTTGTCCATCTATATGTCAAGATCTAAAGATTGCGTGGATTTTATTTTGAATTTCAGTTTGATAGTAGCTGAAATTTATCTATATTTATTTGTCTACGGTTCCTTTAGTGCACAAAAAAATAGGCTTCCAAGTCAACGAATTGAAATCGAGGCTTTGCGTGTTGAATGGCGGAAGTTAACGCTGCGCTTTTTTTTCTCAGCATCACATTTCATCCCATACAAGCAAGGTATACAAAGAGAACCTAGTGTCGGAAGGCACCGGCATTCATATTTTTTAGCCGAATTCTCGAAACTTAACGCTGCACTCATACGTAAAAATTCGGATATACTTACGTTGAACTTGCAAAGGCTTTGTGGACGTTTGAGGACCTAATTCATACAGTATTTGTAAATCAGCATGGTTCCCGAAACGAAAGCCAAAACCTATACGATGATCGTTTCCTAAAAACATATACCTCATATTAATATTGAAAAATTGCAAAAAAAAATTGTAAATAAATACCATATTTTTTCGCCGTCGTGGCACCTTACGCCTTCCCTTTGCCTACCGTGGAGTAGGTGCGGGAAGCTAAAGACAAATTTGGCTTATAATATTTAATTCCAATTAATCTAACAGATTTTCCACTGGGTTGAGTAGGTGATTAACCTGAGGCGGCAGGTTATGCGGACCGAATTAGTTTTGGATGATTTTCTTATTTCCATATAACCTACAACCACATATGTAATCTCATATCCCACATATGTGACTGCACATGTGTGGGACACGTGTTATATTATATACACACACATATACACATGTTATATGTTGAATTTGAACATTATAATCTACCTTTTACTATCCTGGGAGCAAACCCGTAATACGTTGTGAACCCCATAGCGACGTCCTCTGGTACAATGAAGAAGAAACCATTAACTAAAGAATCTAGAGAAAGAAAAACGTCTTTTATTACCACCTGTTTTAAGATCTACATGCTGATATGTGCGGCATTTAGCGTGCCGCAGTGTAGGTAACAGGAACCTGGGAACTATTGTTAAGATATTGCGTTTCCATTAAACTTCCGTTCCCTAATTTTCTCCGAATTATGGAGCCATTGCATTTTGACTGACGAAACTAAACACCGCGCTTTGCCTCCTTACCAGAGCGAAGAAAATAAAAATATGAAATATTTCATTCCCCCGAGAGAGAATCGAACCTATAACGCGCATTCACAACCAAATATACTCTTCAGCTTTATGAAATGTTTCATTCTTCGGGTGGAAATCGAACTCACAACCGTCTCGTTTGTATATAGTCGCACGTCTGTGCTTCCGTGCCATGGCGGCCTCAAGAGATGCCAAGAAAGGTAGACAAAACGAGACGTTAAAAATTGGTCGGAGCATGGGAAATGGAGTGTCTTAACACAAGGTTCCCTCTGCATACACGGCTTGCTAAACAGAAAAAAACGTGAAGCTGAAAAAAAAATACGAGCTATAATCGGGAAATGAACTAAAATCCTAGCACAATAACTTAATAATTTCTACTGAACCATAATAAATTCTATGTTCTCAAATCGTTTAAGAGAAAGTTCATTAGACATTATATTTAATGTGATACTTAAAAATCATTAGCTAACAGTAAAATAAATTAACTAACATTATGTTACGTAATGTTGTCACTGTGTTGGAGATCGTGACTTCCATTTACTTATTTTTTTTAGCTTCACGCTTTATTCAGCTCATAGCAGGGTAGGCATAGGGAACCTGGGAACACAGCGTTAAGATACTCCGTTTCCATTAAGACACTGCCGTTCTCCATTTTCCGCTGAATTCTGGAGGCATTCATTGCATATTGAGTCGCGGAATTTAACGCTACGTTTACGCCTCGTTACTAGAGCGAGAAAGAGGAAAAATTTAATATTTAATTTCCTGGAGTGGGAATCGAGCCCACCACCTGTCGCGTTTATTGTCACACGCTCGTGCCCTGCGCCACGATTCAATTCGACTTCCAATTCCAATTACATGCTCTTGTGTTCAGTCCTGCCATCTAAGTTCTGTATTGGACAGAGCGGGAAGCACGGAGTTCGTTGAAAACGGAATATTAACACAAAATTAAATATAGTAAATAAAGTCAGGCCAGCCGTGGCGCAGGGACACTAGGGTGCGACTGTAAACGCAAAAGGTGGTGGGTTTATTTTCCACTCAAGGAACTTAAATATTATAGTATTTTTATTTCGAACGACGCAAAATGCAGCGTTAAGCTCCACCACTCAACACGCAATGCCTTTAAAATTCGACGGAAATATGGGAAGTGGCAGTGGGTTAATGGGAACGAATAATTTTAACACTAGCTTCCGAGGTTCCCTCTGACTAACCTACTAGGATACAGCTGAAGCTAAAAAAATAATTATTTGAAATTTTAGAGATAAATTGTACTTTTTGTTTAACAGTAGACACTAAAATATCTTGAAATATTTTATATATTAAATTACTGACATAAATAAACTGTAACAAGTGTATAAGAATTTCCACGTAGCTTGATGAGAACGTATGTCTTAGTCAGAGCGTTGGGACGAGTACCTAGAGGTGCGGGTCCAAATCCTGCTACGTTCAAGTTTTCTTACGTTTCTAAAAAAATACTTTCACCATAGAATTAACATCTGCAGTCGATGAAATTTTTACTTATATTAAAAATACATATACACGCAGATATTTATGAGCGGATAAAAAAATCATCCTAATTTCACGTTTTATCCGGTATATGGCAGAGTGAGCAGAGGGAACCTAGTGTTAAGACATTTCGTTCCCCTCGCATCGACCGATTTCCGAGACATTGTGTATAAAATAGCAGTGCTCAAAACCGCAACTTTTACCAGTGCGAGAAAATAAAAATAGTTCGATCTTCCAAGTGGGAATCGAAATCACGACCGTTGCCTAGTCTCCGGCCTCAATACACTTAATAATTCAAAATTTCAATATTTCCATACAATTTCTTAAAACATTACGTACTTGTACGTACAATATGCGTGTCAAGGCTGCGCGTGCGCAAGTTTATGTAATCGACGCTAAATAGCTTAATGTAGGCATGTATAATATGTATGACTTGTATTTTGATTTATTTTTTTATGTAAACAAAATATATATATTATATAAAAACATATACATATATAAATTACAATACCTTGTTTACTGTTAACTTTTTTTTTGCTTCACGCTGTATTTCACACAGAGCAGGATAGGCAGAGGGAATTTAGTGTTTAGATACTAAATTCCCTCTGCCTATCCTGCTCTGTGTGAAATACAATCTGGGAATTTAGTGTTAAGACACTTTTTTTTCCATTAAATTTTCGAGACATTGTTTGTTGGGTGGTAGAACTCAACGCCGCACGTCTTTTAAAGATTATAAAATGATGAAGTAAATAACGGTCTCTCTTGCCAAGTGATCATTCTATGAAGCAATCTTTTTGCATTATAAATTCTTAATAATTTTCTTACAGTGATATGATAAAGAAAGATGAAAGTGGGGAACGGGATGTCTTAACCACAAGGTTCCCTCTGCCTTCTCTGGCGTGTGCAAGATACAGCGTGAAGCTGATTTAATTTTGATTTAATTTAATTGGGTTGCATGAGGCCATTTGTGCAGTGGTATTTTTGACTGTAAGCGCGATAATTATGGACTCAATTCTCTTACAGACAAACTATTTTTATTTCCCGACTGTAGTAGACAAATTGTGGAATTAAGTTCCGCTACTCAACGCGCGATATTGTTGCGCGCGTGTTAAAATATTTGGCAGTGTGTGGGATACGTGAGATACAGCATAAAGTTACAAAACAATATATTTCACCACTCTATAAGATAGAGCACGGCGTTGAGCTCCCCATTTTATACAATGATATATTGCGTAAATAGATAGAAACTTCAAACTGAAGTGATTATCACTTGATTTAAGAAAAAAAATAACACTGTACTCACACTGAAACGTTAAAATAACGATAACTATGTAAAATTTCATAATTAAATAACAATATCTAAAATAAACAAACAGCTTTAGTGAACGGTAAAATACAAGTGATGACAAAACAATTGTCGTCGATGTCCAAGGTTTGTTTCCCATAATTAAAGAAAATGAAATGACACGCATAGGTGTAACCTTCAATTGATTATTAGCTTCACGCTGTATCCCGCATATAGTAGTTTAGGCAGAAAAAAGAGTTAAAACACTTTTCCCCGCCACTCTTGATTATAATTCGAAATATTGCATGTTTGGTGACGGAATTTAACGCCGCGATTTATACTACTGTAGCAAATAATATATAAGATGTTTTTAGCTTACGGGCGGACGATAGTTATTCCATCATCAAAGAAATTTAATGAAGATAATCTTTGGCTTCTATAGCATGTAAATTGGACGTATAATTTTCGAACAAATGTAAATTTGAAAATATTCAACGCTCTGTTTACGGCGGCAAGCATAGGCTCGCCGCCGTATCCCGCTGGGATACGGCGGCCACCGATCCTCTCAAGCTGCCACGTAGTGCTTGCACTTACTTAGAATTATGAATAATGATTGAATGTATAAATTATATAATCAATTTGTTGGCAAATGCAGCATAATAAAAAATTTATAGGTCGTATGCGGGTGAAGCCAGCAGTGAGCCGCTAATAAATATGTATGTCAAAGTTTGAAATGGAGGATGGATGTTTGTTCTACTTTTACGCAAAAACTCCTGAACAGATTTAGATGAAACTTGGCAGTAATATAGCTTATACACCAAAATAACAGCTTAAGTAGACGGAGCCGTGTTTGGGTCGCTAGTTTTAATAATATTAAAAAAATGTATGTCAATAATAATCAATAGATTTAATAAAAACACTTACGTTTCTTGTGATAACAAAATATTATTATATTCTTAATCTTTGTAATCGTCTCTATCAAATGTTTAATATTTATAGTGTTAGTTAAAAATTAGACAAAGGTATTTAGTTCCCATGGGAGTACTACTTAGCTTTTTATTTCCCAGTCAGGCCAGAAGACGCGGCGGGCGTTGACTTACGTCACTCAACACGTTATGTCTCGAATACGATATGCGGAATACTACGTAAAGGTAAAAAAAGTAATAAATAGTATCCCGCATAAAGCAGGGTAGTTTTGACAGAGAAAAACTAGTGTAACAATCCGTTCCCCACTTGCCGCAGATTTTTTCTAGGTATTGCGTATTTAGTGGCGGAACTTAACACCGTGCTTTTGCCTTGTAATAATAATTCATTACAATGAATGGGGATCGAGCAGACAACCATAGCGTTACACTTACACTTTTGTGCCGCTACGCCACGACGGCATCATAATTATATTTCTTTATATTATTTTTTAATAAAATTTCTAAATTTTCTAAATTTTAAGTTTTGAACCCACTATATATACAGTATTATACAATTCCCTTTTACTTCTACACTCAATATCTACTTTACTTACGTTTCACTAATATGAAAGTAACTTACTTAAAAGCAAACATATCATAACCACCAGTTTAGTTACTAACTAAGTTGTACCTTATGCACGGTTTAATAGAAGATAGTTCTGTTTAATAATCTATACTAATATTATAAAGCTGAAGAGTTTGTTTGGTTCAACGCACTAATCTCAAGAACTACTGGTTTTGAATGAATTGGATAGTCTATCTTTGTAGGTAGGCTATTGGGCTATATTATAGCCCAAGGTAATTGTCCGTTACTACCGACACTTACAATGTGTCACGTGCTATACACATATCACATTATTTCTATTTAAACACGCGGGCGAAGCTGCAGGTAAAAACTAGTATTTTATAAACTTTTTTAATCCTTACACTGAGGCCCGCATAATACAGGGTAGGCAGAGGGAAACTCGGAAACTTGAGTTAATATCTTTTCCCTACTTTCGAGTGGAAATCGACCTCACTTGTCGAGGTTAGGGTCGCACGCTTGTGCCCCTGTACCATGACTGTCCTCTTTGGATTCGGTTCTGGAATTTATATACATAATATAAATAAATAAAATTAAATCAGCTTCATGCTGTATCCCGCACACAGCAGGGTAGGCAGAGGGAACCTAGTGTTAAGACACTCCGTTCCCCATTTTCCCCTTCACAGAGTTCTGGACACCAGAGCGATGAAATGAAAATATATATGAAAATAAATATTTCACTTCCTCGAGTGGGGATCGAACTCGATCTTACAGTCACACTTTGTGCCCCCGCGCCACGACTGGCCTCTGATATACATAATATGATGAATATATGTATTTTTTTAATTTAAATTGATGCAAATCAAGAGAATTATTGTATTTAAAATAATTTTCATTCCTCGCTCTACAAAAAAAAAGACAAACCGCGACCTTGAGTTCCGCCCCAGGACATTCAATGTCTCTACAATGTTCAGAAAGCAGAGATCGGAGTGCTTTAACACTAAATTCTCTGTTGATTTGTAAAGTTCTTATTAATTTGAAAAAGTAGCTTTATTACATAATATTTAGTTTTAGTTTGGAATTATTAAAGGAAATATTTTTCTAGTCTGTCACTAGAAAATAAAACTTAATATACGATAAGTCTCAATTTCGTATAACACATAAATCATATTATATAAATTTACTTAATTTGTTTGTTAATTCACCACAATTATTTTTCTTTTTTTAAAATATTAAAATTTCATGGAAAGTAGGGAGTGAGGCCAGTCGTGGCGCAGTGGCACAGAGTGTGACTGTGTTAAACCGACTGGTTGTGGGTTCGATCCCCACTCGAGGAGATGAAATATTTAC
>DWAN01005979.1:0-10816 GCA_018230445.1 Heliconius hewitsoni | reverse complement strand
GCCTCGCGGAGCTGCACGCCGCGCGCGGCCTCTGGCAGCGTGCCGCCGCCGCCTGCCCCGCGCGCGCGCCCGCGCTGCTGCTGCACCAGGCCGCGCACCTCGAGCTCACGTGCGTGTCACAGTATCTATAAACATCTTAGTGTGTAAACAACACTTAAAAAATATTACGATAAAATATAACAAATACACGTCCATTACCACTTTATAAGTTTTGTTACCATTTAATTTGCAGAGCTGATTTCCATGAAGCCCTAGCTACGTACGAAAAAAGCATTATCACGAATAAACCAAACGACACAAAAGTTAAAGAACATAACGAGAAATGTGAAACCGGCATCGCGCGCATGTCCATACGATGCGGTGACATCATGAGAGGAGTCACTACCGCCATGAAATATTCACACGATACTAATTTGTTGAAAGACTGTGCCCAATTACTTGAAGAGGAAAAACAATATTCGCACGCAGCAGCTCTTTACGATCACGCCGGCAATACAGAGAAAGCCGCATCTTTATACATTAAACTAAAATCGTGGCTCAAAGTCGAGTCTCTGATACCCAAAATTAATTCGCCAAGTATTCATCTACAATACGCTAAAGCAAAAGAGGCGGAGGGTAGATACGGTGACGCTCTAAAGTCGTATTTGAAAGCTCAAGATTTCGAGTCGGCGATTCGTCTCAATTTAGACAAACTGGACGATATCGACGAAGCTGTCAACTTGGTGCAAGAAACAAAATCGGTGCAAGGCGCCAAAATGGTGGCCAATTATTTCCAGAATACTGACGATCCGACGTCCGCTATAAAGTTTTTAGTTATGTCGCTCTGTTACGACGAAGCGTTCCAATTGGCGAGGAAAAACGGAAAACTACAATTGTATGGAGAAATTTTAATACAAACGTCGCAAGCGAGGCCCGAGGATTTTAAGAGTCTTGCGTTGCATTTCGAAGGGGAAAAGAATAATTTATTGGCGGGCAAGTTCTTTTTTCACGCCGGCGAGTACAACAAGGCGATGACTCATTTGCTGAAGGCGGGGTCGACGGACACGGAGGAAAGTGAAGCTGTGACTATCGCGATAGACGCGGCCGCCGCTAGCGATGATGATAGACTGACTAGAAGGTACATATTTAAAAATATATTAAATTTCAACGTGTCACGTTCATTTTGACTTGAGTCTGTAAGAATCGATTTTTAAAAAATATAGCGTATGTAATACGGAAACTTTCAACCATGCAACGAATAACGTTATATAACTTCCTCGACCTAACCTCGATAACTCGAAATTAAAAAAATATATTTATATTGTTTTAGTTTTCATATTGTATTAAAATATATTGATGTTGTTTTCATATTGTATTATGTGTGTGTATCAACAATGTAACGATGGTTTATTTTACAGGTTAATAGAATTTTTGCTCGGTGAAACAGACGGTAATCCAAAAGATCCACGACATTTGTTCCGGCTTTACATGGCTAAGAAACAATTTTCTGAAGCTGCTAAAACTGCGGTGGGTTACTATTAAAATATTAAATAATGTTCTGTTGCGTGTTAAGAATATGAATACAAGTTGTCTAAGTTATGGAAATAATTTAAAATTGCTTTATTTCTTTTTCGAATGTAGAGAGTTAAGTAAAATATTATAAGGTTTTTTACGGCTTAGTGTTTTTGAGTAGGCAGAGGGAACCTACTTTCAGGACCCTCCATTCTCCACTGTTAAAATACAATCTATCTAACTACCTGAGCGACGAAATCAAATCAAATAAGAAGACGGAATGGAATGCACAATCATCGCCTTTACAATCAGACGTATTTCACAGCGCCTCGGTGCGGCGGCTGTTTCCAGGGCATCTCACTACTATAACGTTTGTATGTCGCAGGTAATAATATCGTCGGCGGAGTGCGCGGCGGGGCGCTACCGCGCGGCGCGCGACGCGGCGCGCTCGCTGGCGGGGGCGCTGCGCGCGCGCAACTGCGCGCCGCCCGCCGACCTCGCGCGCGCGCTCGCCGTGCTGCACTCCTACATACTGGTACGCTTCCAATTATTATTATAAACACATTGTTTTTTAATTAATCTATCTATGTTTTAATTTACAATTTTAATCTTTTATATATTTTTCTTTATTTTTAAACGCGACAGGTTGTGGGCTCGATACCCACTCGAGGAAATGAAATATTGAACCTTTTTCTCATTCGGCGCTGTGGTATCGAGGCATAGCGCGGCGTTTAGCTCCGTTACTCAACACCCAATGCTTTCAGAATTCAGTGGAAAGGGAAGGAACGGATGTGTCTCAACACTACATTTATTCTGCCTACCATGCTATGTTCGAGACACAACTTAAAGCTAAAAATAAATTTCACTAATATACTGTCTAGGTGAACGTACAACTATCGTGTATTCAGCCAGTCATTGTTTCGTTATGCCACAATAGTAGTTGTTAATGTCTATAATATTAATAGATTTTCCGCAAACTAACAATAAACATAATTAAAACAACAGACCATAATTATTTGTTTTTTAAAACATATTTAAATCAGTCAGTACCGTCGTCTTTTGCGTATTTTGCACAAAGCGACCATTAAGATAAAAGTCTCCGAGCGCACTGTAGCACAGGCACCGTTGCAGGTGCGCGCGCACGTGCGCCGCGGCCGCCACGAGCTGGCGGCGCGCCTGCTGCTGCGCGCGGCCGCGCACGCGGCGCTCTTCCCCGCGCTGCCACGTGAGACATGCTGTGTACCTCTTATTTCAAAACTCTCGCTGAGTTCCACATCGTCAAGACGCTCCGTTCGACTTTTTGCCTTGGTGCCAGAGCGAAGAAATTAAAATATTAATAAATAATAATTCTCTCGAGTGGGGATCGAACTCACAACTGTCGCAGTACAGTCACCCCATTATGAACGTGCGCCACGACGACCTCAATAAATTAGAAAATATGGTTAAAATCATTATCGTCGTCTGTTGCAATAGAATTGTATCATTAGTAAATGTAAATACTGTTTGGTAATCTTTAAAATAATTTTATTTGGCACTTTATTTGACTTATTATACTATTTATACAAAGAAAATTAAATTCGTGATTGTAATTCTATATAAGTAACTAACCACAAACATTATAATTTGAAATTTGAGCAGATCAAGTGTCCATTCTGACGTCTGCCGTGATCGAGTGTTCCCGCGCAGGACTCAAACACGCAGCCGTCAAGTGTGCGCGCGCGCTCATGAGACCTGACTACAGGCCACTGGTAAAGTAGCTTTTTTGGTAGTCCTACAAGAAGTTTGTGAATTATTTGTTTTAGGTACACGTGGACACTTGCGCAGAACGTGTATTTTACACACCTAAATAGGGAAGCTCTCGCTCAGACCACATCGCTACCCCGTGAGCCCGCTACCCTCATAACACTAAAGTAGAGTGCGACACTTAGTGTTATTGACGGCAGCATACAAACTATATGATACAAAGTGACGCTGAACTTCGCATATCGAATATTATTCACATAACTGACGCCAGTCGTGGCGCAGGGACACAAGTATGTGACTGTAAATGCGACTGGTTGTGGGTTTGACCCTCACTCGAGGATATGAAATATTTATTTTAATATAATTTGTATTTTCATTTCCTTGCTCTGGTATCTAAGCAAAGCGCGGCGTTGAGTTCCTCAACATGCATTGCCTCTGGAATTCGACGAAAAGTGGAGGAAAAGGATCTGATCCATACGCCCTCTTCCAGGTCTTCCTTGGGTCTCCCTCCCACAAGAGCCTTTCGGATATCTCTTGCATTCTTCTTGCTAATAATTTAGCGTAAACTTTACTACCCAAGTTAATCAAACTGATAGCCCTATGGCTTGCGCAGTCTATGAGGAAGGCAAATGCCTTTATAAAAGGGCACGATGACTGCACCTTGCCAATCATCTGGGACCTCTCCTGATTACCAGCATAAATTGCTGTAAAACCAGAACAAGTCCAAGTACTTTAAATTAGATATTATTTTTATCATTTAAAATAGAGACTTTAGAGGCTTTTGTAGTTCAGTCTCTATCTCTCTCTCTCTCTCTCATTGCCTGTTCTATTCAGGTCACACAACAGCAAATCAAGAGACAAAAATATTAAAAAATGCTTTAATTTTTGAAGTACTAAAAACAAATAACGATTTGCTAAATAGCAACTTCAATATCACATTCATACAACAGATAGACCCAAAGTACACCAAAAAGATTGAGTCAGTAGTACGGCACGGCGCGCGCGGGGAGCCCCCGCCGGAGCCCGAGGCGCCCTGCGCGCGCTGCGGACACGCCCTGCCCGTGGCCGACCTGAACTGTGGACGGTGTGAGGCCACACTGCCTTTTTGTATTGCTACTGTGAGTATAGTGACTACTTATATTATTTTATTAAGAAATAAATGAGAGATGAGGTAGTGGGTTCAATCCTCACTCAATGGAACATTTTTATTTTTTCGTCCACGGTTTCCGATAATAACACGTGGGGAAAAGGAGTGTTTTAATACTGTCTTCTGTCGTATGCGGGGTACACCGTGAACCTAAAAAAAGGATTTTTTTATCCTTAGTTTAGTATAACATCTTAAAACGGCTAACAATATATATAACGTTGTTCTCTAAATTTCTCTTATTTCGTAACAAACAAAAAAATCAATAAAGCTAACATCTTGTCATGTTAATTTTGTAGGGCCTGCATATCGTCAAAGACGACCTGACTGCATGCCCTGAATGCGACTTTCCTGCTATTTATTCGGAATTTAAAGAGTAAGTAATTAAAACTTGATTTGTAGACTGATAGAACGTTTATATTTTAACATGTATAAATTTTTCTTATGAAAGTTTCTTCCGACTATCAATATCATTATTACAACTTAGATCATAAAAAAAAATCTTTACAACAGTAGTGGATAAACAGATTTTTGAGCTATAGGCTTGATTTAAGAGAGCTTGCAAACTATTTCTTTTGTTTTATTGTAGAATATAGAATTTTGTTGGACTGATACAACAAAATTTTATCAGGAAAATGTATCACGTGTTTCTTCTGTCTGCAATACGTACGAATACGGTCTTACGGATATCTTTTCATTTTCTTTGAAAAAAGAGGCTAAAGCAGCTGGCCTTCTCAGTCTGCTGGTAAATCCAACCACTGTCGGATAATACAGTATATTAAAGACACAACTATGTTGATAAATAAAAAAGATATAGATAATAATAGTTGATAAATAAAAAAGATATAGATATGTGCTATCTATATCTTTTTTATTTATCAACTATTTAATACAATTTTCTCTCTAATTATAAATATTCTATGGTTCTAAAATAAATACATAACGATTTGTGTTTATTTTCCAGACTTTTACGAGATGAAAACAAGTGTCCAATGTGCGGTGAAACCGTGGACTATCGAAGACTCGTTAAAATAGATGACATTGCCTTATACATGGACTTTAAGAGTGGGGAATAAGGGCCATATTGCTTTTGTCATTTCAGAGAGATCTAATGATTGTGATAATATCCGTCCTGATGTTGATGTCTTATTAAAATAGTGTTAAGTTTTAAAAATAAATTGTATTTTTTGTACAATTCTCAATAAATTAATATTCTTAAAAATATATAGTTTAGTGTTTTTATTTAATATAATCTTAAAAAATCAATCTCCTTATAAAACTTAACTTAATTAAGCAAGTCCTAAAAATGTTTTTTATGTATCGTAGATTATTGTGGCGAATTATATTAGTTTTAACGGTAAATAAAGTATCCTTTGATATATTGAAGAATAATAAGTATTATCATGAGTATAACATATATGGGGGCAAATAATACACACATAAAGTGATGAAACATTTAATTTTCATTTGAAAGTATACCAAGTTGTAGTTACACGTCCGATACTGAGATTCAAATGAAATGTAAAACACAATTGTTGGTATATATTATACAAAACGTGACGGGGTTGCTTTTTTTGGCTTAAAATTTCCACTTCAAAACATAGATTGTCGAGATGTTATAAAATTTATATAGATTTATTTAAAAAACCGATTCGGCGTAACAAAAGAATAAAATGTAAGCACTTTTAAATATTTGAAAATTATGCAAGGTAAGAAATATTAAATGAAATACGTAAATAATGTTTTAAAATAGTATTTTGAAGCAGAAATTTGGCAGAGACCGTCCCGCCCCCTTCGGTTAGTCTAGAATCATCGATATTGCCCTAATATAATTACTACTACCTATCTATGCCTTAAGTAGACAATACATTTATACAACTTAAATTAGTGACAAGAAGAGTAACTCAATAATACATCGATAATGGAAATGAATCGATTGTGCTAATCGTACGCGAAGGGTCCTATGCAACCCTCTACACTCGACTCCACTTAGTAATACTCGACACGACTCGAATAATAGTCGACTCCACCAAGTAATATTTGACTCGACTCGAGTAATACTGGACTTACTTAGTAATATGCTAGAATTTGGCTGGCGGCGCGGGCGCAAGTGTATTCTGCCCCACTACCTTACTGTCGCAATACCTCGCTATCCCAGTCTATTACAAAAGGAAATACCGCTAACGGTCTATAAATTGTATTGTATAATATAATATAAGAATGTTATCAAAAAAGAGTGTGGAGTTTATAAAGCGCCGCACCGCGCCCGCGCCATCTTGGCTATATATAGTACGATAATTCCGTCGAGGCAATTCCTAGTTGTATCGCCACTATTCGATTCATAATTGCAAATCATCCAGGCCTTGAATTTATTAGCGACAAGTTGTAACACGTCGCGAGTGCAGTTTAAACTAAGAAGGCATTGCTGCGGGTGCAATTTAAAGAGTTTAGACCGATTACCTCCGATATGCTTATTTTAAAGTCTTTGAATTTATACTCAGAATATAGAAAAGATTTTATTTTAATATAATTATAATATGTAGATCTAAAATACGTTTTCCAAAGAGTCGAAAGCCTATTTTTATTTATCTATTTAATATACATCTAGAGGAGGTCTTCCAAGAGTTTGCGACAGTTTTGTAAATTTTCTAAAAGAAAATTAACTCAACACGTCATCGAAGAATGTTCTCGAGTTAGTTAATAAACCGCAGCACTTTCTAAAATCTTTCTAAAATATGGCATGTATTTAAATAATCAGAACAAAAAAATTTTAAATATTGGTGTTACATATATATATTTGTATTTTTTTGTCTCCGTGACGTAATTTCAATAAGTAACTTGTTTGTGTAATGTAACATAGAATTCAAAAAGTTATAAATAATATATTATTTTATATATATTTTTTAATATGATTTATTTAGCGTTACTTTTTAATTGAAATCACGGCACAAGCAGAGCTCATATAAAATGTACATTACAATGGACGACGCACTAAAGCACAGAATCAAGAGCGCGTCGGGGGAGCGGGCCGCAAGTGTACTCACATTGGACGAATGAAATAATTATTTACTTTTAAAACACGAATAGATCTGAATAATAACAAAGTATATGTATAAATATTGCGATTATATCGTATCTCATCTCGATCTCGTTGGCCGGATATGTCGGCCGCTCCCCGCGCGGTATTTACAGTCGGCGGCAATAAATAGCAATCTTTGGTGTGGGCGCTAGTGCAGCTGCGCGCGCTTGGGCAGCGCGGCCACCACGCGCACGCGGTCGCTGAACTGCGGCGGCGGCGCCAGCACGGGCGCCGCGCCCGCCTCCGCCTCCTCCTCGGGCGGCGGCGGCAGCTGCGCCAGCGACACGGCGGCGCGCGCGCGGCCCGGCGCCTTGAGCACGTCCACGCCCAGGCGCTCGGCGGCGGAGCGCCCGCGCGCGGCCGCGGCGCGCTTGCGCGTGAGCGAGTTGTGGCGCTGCATGGGCGGCGGCGCCAGGCTCTCGGACGACGAGTGCACGGGCTCGGTGCTGATGACGTCGTTGCCGGACTTGACGGTGACGGAGGCGCAGAAGGACACCTTGTCGCGGCGCGGGCGCGCGGCCGCCTCCTGGTCCGACGACACGCCCGACGACGAGTTGTCGCCGTCGTCGCGCTCCAGCGACGCGCACAGCGAGTCGCCGCACGAGCGCGACGCCTTCAGCCGCGTGCGGATCTTCTGGATCTCGTCCACCGAGAACGAGTGCTGCATCGCCGCCGAGCCGGAGCCCGAGCTGCTGCCGCTGCAATGCGCGACGTTCGTTCGTGTGTTAAATTACTCTTTAATTATTACCTACGACTGTTTAAGCGGAACGTTAATATCGATAAGACACAAATTCGAATTAAACACGAAGAACATGAATTTTAATAAAATTAAACAAATGTAATTAAAAAAGAATGATCAACTTTTATCATAAAAATTCCAACAATATTATATTTTAAACTCAAAAATGTTGTAAAGTTATCTTTATACTAGAAATATAAGTGGTGAAAACTGTTAATTGTAAGTGCTAACCCAATAATGATCTGAAATTGATGAGTTCCCCAAAGACAAGGACAGAAGCTGTACGAGTATATCTGTGATATAATTGTAGACTATACCTGTCCTAAAACACGCAATCTCTACAAACTACTAACGGACTTCTCCTTCAAATTCATAAATTGTTGAGTAAAATGGTTTCCTGAAACTGTAAGAAGACTTGCTGTTTTAACAGCTATTCCCTACATAAAATAAATAAATATAATACTAACAAACATCTCAATTTCTTATTATTTATTCCTTACGTACACATTCATATTGTTAATCCTTATTTAACACTTTTTTGTATCACAATTATACATTACCAACAAGACTATAATAAAAAATATAAAATATACTGTATGTAAGAAGTGACGTAGGACCTAAAGGTGCGGCTATAAGCGACGTACCTCGTGTTGCCGTTGGCGCTGGCGTCGGCGGCGCGCGCGGCGGCGCCGGTCTTGGGCGCGTCCTCGTCCGACTCCGACATGCTGTAGTCGGGCTCGGGGATCGGCGGCGCGGCCGTCGAGCTCTGAGGGGAAAGTGGGAAAACGTCAGTGTTTAAGGAAATTAAGCAACAACAAAAATTAAGGAAGTTCATTGTGAAGGAATTTGAGACATTTTGAAGGATTGTTGTATGAATTCGTCGCATGTTATGTAGTATATAAAAATATAGCATATATTTAGTAAACTATTATACTATTACTACCTAACTATATACTTATTAAATAGATTTTTTTATCCTCTATAAATTATCACTCTATAATTGTTGAGGTAATTGTATCAAATAACTTTTCACACACCGGTCTCTTCAATAATAAATGAATCCCCTAACCAATAATAGAATAAGGACTCGCCTGTCTCCCGAAGGCGCCGTGCAGCGCGATGGGCTGCGCGTACTGCGGCGCCGCGTCGTCGGCGGACGCGGCGCGCGGCCCCGCCCACGGCCGCGGGCCCGCGCGCGCCTGTGCCAGTGGGTATCATGTTATATGGACTAAATCATAACACCTTTCGCGATTATTACACATTTTATTATATATTTTGTATTTAGTAATCCAACCTAGTGGTCTAACCACGACCAGGATTAGATATGAAACTATTTATACTGCTTTAGCTTCTAATATATGATACTATTTTATTTATCACATAGTATTATAATTTTTTTTCTATTTCTAGTGAACTTCATCACAAATTTTCATTTCAACTGACAATTTATTTTTATACCAATGATAAAGTTTCCTCCTTGCAATAGCACAACTCACACTAAGCTCGGCGGTGGGTCTGTACGCCACGGCGGCCAGGTCCCGCGGCGAGGCGTACAGCTTGGCGGCGGCGGCCGGCCTGAAGGAGGACGCGGGCGCGCCGGGGGGAGGCGGGGGCGCCTCGGAGGGGGGAGGCCCGCGCGGGCCTTCTAGGGGAGACGATCGTTTTGAGCTTAACGATTGGGGTGTATGTGAATGGGTCTTTAGTTTTATGTTTATAGCTTTTATATACTGTAAAAGTTAACATTGAGTGACATTAATAGTTATTTAAAATTAACTTGGTGCCGTCTGACTGTAAACGACGTTTGCCGGTTCGACCCCACTCAGAGGAATGAATTATTATCATTTTCTAGTTTTGGTATCATGACATGACGCGCCACTTAACATGAAATACCTCTAAAATTTGTAAAATTCGTATAGTTCAATTTCAGCAGTTTAATGATGTGTCCTGCATATAAATAGAGAAGGCAAAGAGAACCGAGTGTCAAGATTCTTAGTTCTCTACTTTTTCTTTAAATTTATGTCATTATATGGTTTATTTTTCTTGTCACAGCGGTTAAATAAAAATAATAAATGTTTTATAACACGACCAATAGCAATATGTTAATACCGTGTACATCCTCACTGGAGCGCGTGCGCGGGGCGGGCGCCGCGTGCGCCGCCGCCAGGTCCGGCGTCGAGTGGAAGTCGCGCCGCAGCGTGACGGCCGCCGTGGCGGGCAACTGTAGGTACATGCTCATTTCTAATTCAAATTCAATATTGTTCTTATAGACTTTTGCAAGCACTTTTGAATCGTCGGATCAGAAAGCTACCAATATTATACTATTATTACTATTTAATTCCCGATAAACAGAGTCGAAAATAAGCATATGTAATTAAATAGAGAATAATATAATATGATAAAATGATTATACGAGATTTATACTCTCGCTTAATGGGAGGTAGTCGTTGAGGCGAGCTAGGACCCGCCATTATCGTGGATTGCTCATTATTGTCGGAAACGAGTACGGAGAATCCTCTACTGTAAGTTATTGGTAAAAATCGTGCTAATTTCCCACGTTTCCTTTATTTTCAAATAAGCTTACCTTAGTCTTATTTCGTTTCATGTCAGCGACAGAAGCATA
>DWAN01005978.1:0-10817 GCA_018230445.1 Heliconius hewitsoni | reverse complement strand
TCTGCCTACCCTGCAGTGTGCGGGATACAGCGTGAAGCTGATTTATTTATTTTTTGTCATATGTCATAGTACAAATAAAAAAATGGATCGGTATATAAACATGTGGTTTTCTTTAGTGTATTATATTTTACAAATGTATCCCTTTCGTTTGATACCCATCTTAGATGAGTTGTGCAAAAATTTGTAATTCGCCATTTTGTTGTTTCGCCATTTTCATAAGAACATCAGAAGCCGCAAACAAAGAAGCTCAACCGGAAGATCAAAGTGAGCCTGCATGATTTCACATACACTTAACTACATAATAAATTGAAAAAAAGCTTGCTATAAAAAGTATTACATATATGATTGAAACGTTGAACTAATATATAAGATATAATAAATAGCTTATTATTTAGCACAAGAATCACTCTGCGTTTAAATGTAATGCAGGTTCGATTTCCACTGTAGACTAGGCAAACGCGCACATTAATCACTCAAAGCGCAAATTGTAAAAATGTGATGTTTCAGCATTTCCGAAAATAAAATCTCCAGCTAATACTAAAAAAGGAGATAATTCTTTCACTATTAACTGTACCTACAAATCTTTTCTACACAAATCCCGTCACGTAGGTACTGAGCGATGCTATCAGAATACAGAATGGATATAAATTCCCGCTCGTTTATTTGTCAAAAAGGTTCCTCAGGGGACTTTGATGTGCCGTGCTACTTTGGTAAATGGCTTAGTCGAAACAAACATGTGGTAATTGGCTGGTTTAATTATTGAAGCCACCGTAATGCAATGGAGTGGCGTCTAGTTGTAAAAGCGATGGTTGTGAGTTCAATTCTTTGATTATTTTTATTTTTACACACTAGAAAGTGTTAAATTCCGCCAGACGAAAAGTAGAAAGAGGATTACAAAGTGTCTTGGTGCTAGATCTTCTCTGCTTCCCTGCTCGCCGTGGAATAAGTGGAATTAATTAACGCATATAAAATTACATAATTTTAATATTTTTCTGGTAGTTAGGATCGGCTGAACTTATAAATAGAATATTTGATCTCAATTCATCGATATAACCTGTGATATTAAAAACGACTAATTGGCTATGTGGGTCATGACACCGATTTAGGAAAGCTTTTAATAAACATATATATAGAGTTTTAAAGTAGTATCTGATAATAACATCTGTTATAGATATAAATCGATTTTCACGATGAATTAGTATGTTTGTAGACCGATAGTTAAAAAGAGACTTGGAAAGCATTAAGTTGAAATCTGTCGATTCTTTTTATAAAGTACATAAAGCGGAAAACTAAAATTTATATCAAATTTAATAAACTAAACTCGGTATGATAAGCAGTCTTATTCTTTTTTCTTATTTTGTACATATCTATAAGAAAGAAATGAACTCCGCAACAATCACACCCATCGTAATGTCACTACTTTCATACTTTTCCCGCACAGCAGGATAGGCCGCGAGTATCTAGTGTTAAAACACTTCGTTCACCACCTACTGCCCAGTCTTGTCTACATACGCCACAATGTTTATTATACATTTTCACATCAATTATACACGGAATAATGATATAAAACGATTCAAACCGCCAAATTCAGGTAATAAATTTAATTGAACAAATTAAACGCAGGTTGAACACGTCAGTCGTTTATCCGTCGGAGTGACAGCGACGGTTTCGCGATGAATAAATCCTTTGAATAAAAACTTCCGGACGGATTGTATACGATAGGCCGAGACCACAATGTTAAAATTATTTATTCGTTTTATTAGTGTAACGTCTTTTCCTCATATGTGGAAATCGCTACGGACTCTGTATACCTCTTTCGCCTTTTCCATTGCCGTCAATATCTATATGTATGTACGATATGTTGTCACACTTATTTAGAAAACGTATAAAAATTTTAACGTAGCGGGACTCGAACCCGCGCGTTCTAGAAACCGACCGGGCGGTCTGACCACTGAGCAGAGCCGAGTCCTGCTACGTACAAAAGTTTATACGTTTTCTAAATAAATATTTTTCTTTCTTAAGTGTGAAATAACACTTTAAAAATATTTAAAATATGTCATATCATGTCTTTTCGGATTTTTTTCGTCACTTGTCTTGGCGTGCCTAAACCACCTGAGCACATTGTTCTTTATATAAGAGATTTTTTGGAAAGAGAAGAGAAACAAGTATTACTTTTATAATTTTAAAAATGTCTATAGTCGCTGGGGATAGCCGACTCTCAAGTCAAATTATCATATTTTTTTATGTATATATTTGCAGGGAAAATGGGTAGTAGGAAAATTAAAGAAACGTAACGAAAAGTACAAATGAATATTGACATTTTTAAAATATTTTTAGAAAATGTAACGCGGTGGGACTCGAATCAATGTAAATTTTTGTATTGCGACGTTTTAGAAAACAAGATCGTATAAGAAACATTAAAAATTTACGACCCTACTACAGTCACACACTACTAATTCATTCATATTTAGATATTTTGCATTGTTGTAAGTTAATATAAAAGCTATGTAGGAAAAAAAAATACTTTCAGGTAAAAAGAAAAACAAAAAAAGGACCTCGTCCTTATTTTCTCGGTTACCTAAGTTATTATAATTTAAGTTAAGCTTTTAAACATGTTATTTAAAATCGAATAATTACTCACTTGTGTCTGGTGCCACATCATTGTCCACGTTGTGCGCTGTAATGTTCGCCAAATTATAGGCACTTTTATTCTCATTTATATTAGAAGGTTTAATGACTTCCACAAGTTCCACATAATCGACTTTCCTTAACATATCACTACTATTACGATTATCTTTATCTAAATTGTTACCACCAAAGCCGTCTTTAGTTCCGTTATCATTACTGCTATTTATCTTAGCGGCTATTAGGAATTCAAATTTTGGCATTTCTGCAAATTCAGCTCCCGATCTAAACAGAATATCAGTTAACCTCTCCTCTCTATCCGATTCCGAATCTATCATTTCATCTAACAACGGGCTTGATATGTTTAATTGTTTTTCAAAACCTTCTGGATCATTTTTTGGCATTTCTAAAATACTAAAATTATCTTTGTTACTATTTCGTGATAGCGCTTCGTCCCTGTCTTGTTCAGCATTCACGATGGCTTCCATTTGTGTATTTGAGCTTTTATTAGTTTCTTCAGGTGTCTCGTCTTCATCGGCGACGATAAGAGTATCAGAATTAGATTCTACAGGTATATGAAAAGTGTTGTTATTTGGAAAATTCATTATAATGTCTGTTGAGTTGAAGGAATAGGGGCGTGAGTGGACTAAGTCGACTGACAACAGTGCGTTGAGCAAAAAATAGAGCAGCTTTAATTTTACGTTCGTCATTTTCTTAGCGTTTTTGTTTCTGGTCAAATATCCATCTTAATTAGCAAAAGCTCTCCTCCTTCATCATTATTCTATCCTCGTTCAGGCCAATCTGAAACAACGATAACTATTAAATATCAAACTTTTGACGGTCAGATTAACTAAATAAATCATCTAAGTGCTGTGTTTGCTCAGCTAACTTTGTTAAAAAGCTGAAGGGAGGGCGATATAATATGATTTGCTGCGCAGATAAAACATGACTTGTACCTTTTATGGACATTTTTGTACGGAAAATATATTGTGAAAAACTGAAATATATTTAAAACGACGTACAATTTATTAAATTGCTAATGGGGCTTTTGTATCCGGTGACCTCATTTCGGGAATAGCATCTCGTCTGTAATATTACCCGTGTGAATATTGTTTCTCTTATTTTACTATTAAAATCGTAACGTGCGGCCGTCGTGCCACTCTAGCATATTATCTGTTTACTGACAGTTGTAAGTTCAATTCCCAAGTGGAATAAAGGATTATTTACATTACTCAACACGCATTGTCTCGAAAATCTTGTAATTTGCGAAAAGCAGGGAAAGAGTATCTTATCACTAGGTTCCTTCGGCCAACCCTGCTATAGAGGCTACAGCGTGAAGCGTAATTAACATAAGAGTTGGTATTCTTCATTACTTATTTATTTTTATTTTTATTTCTATATAGCTCTACTCTTGTAAATAACTAAGTAAATTGAAAGAATTAATAATAAATCTTTTCTTTTTTCCGTCCGCCGGTTTTTGTTTTAGACAATTAGTATAAGCTATAGACTATTATGGCGCAATGCAATAGTGTCCTAATGGTGGAATCTTGCTCTAATTACGATAACGTGCGGCGTTTAGCTCTACAACTTAACACGAAATGTCTCAAACTCAAGCGGAAAGTTTAAAATGTGTGTGAGTATTCTAACACTAGGTTCTCTGCATAAATGATTATATGCAAGATAAAATGTTTTTAGAAGGATAGCCATAGAAAACGTGGGAACCTAGTAGGCCACTCCGTTTCCATTACGGTACTTTTGTTCCCTACTATCCGCGAAATTCTCGAAACATTGTTTGCCTCGTTACCAGAACGAGGAAATGAAATACTAAATATTTCATTCACTTAAGTGTCAATCGAACCCACAATTGTTACCCCATGCATTTTTACATTGTAAAAATGTAAAAATACGTTACGACGGCTTCGTATAACGTATTTTTACATTTTTTAATGCATACGACCATATTGTAATATGTCCATTGCACCGTAAGGCTGTCACAGTGACCGTCAGGTTAATTATCTATTAATAGATAGTCAATAATAGCTGACGCTGATTAATTGCCGCCGGCGGAGCGTAGCGCTTTACTGTTATGTGTGAAATGCATTGTTATCTAAGTGACACTATTGTTCATTTATTTACGCTGCATCCCGCATATAGCAGGATAGACTAAGGGAAACTAGTGTTAGAACATTCTGTTTCCCACGCATCGCTCATTTTTGAAAGTATTAAGGGGCGGAACTCAACGCAGCGGTTTGTCTTGTTAGAGCAAGAGAATGAAAATAATTTATAAGTGGTAACTAAACCCAAAATCGTCACGTTTGCAGTCGAAGGTTCTTCTTTACAAAGCTTCTTACCAGAGCGGAATGGACTGAAGTTTATTAAAAAAAAATACAACATTATCAGCACGCTTAAACCACTTTATTTAATAAATCAAAAGTATAGAAGCAATTGTATTTATTTTTTAGCATAATAAATTACAGTAGAAAATTTGAATACAAATAAATTGAACAGTCGCTACGGAATGTGGTCCTCTTTAGATGTGAAGTGAGCGGCGCTGACGCAACATCGGTATTGAGAATTCCAATACACCCTTTCAGAGCTGACATTATTTTCATTTCCTCGCTCTAGTGACAAGAGAAAGCGCAGTGTTAAGTTTGTCCACTTAACTTGCAATGTCTCAAAGTTGGGCGGAAGGTAGGGCGCTTAAACACAACAGCCTCCTCAGGCTTATAATATTATTATATATAGGCTTATTACCAAAAATTTTAGATTTTGAGAAAAGAAAAAACGCTTATTTATACATTTCATTGATTAGAAACAAGACCATCTGATTGTAAAACACAACGATTGTGGGTTCAAGTTGGGGGGATGAATTATTTGAATTTCCTATCTCTATTAACACGGCAAAGCGTGACATCGTCATATGGTAACAGAGTGGAGACACTCTGGTCCCTGTGCCTACACCGCTATATACGAGATACAGTGTGAAGGTGAAAATAGATATCGAATAATCTCTATGGAAATTGGTCTTTACATATGAACTGTATGGTACCGACGCAACATCGATATTAAGCATTCCAATACAACCTTACAGAGCTGAAATCGCTGCAGAATAATATATAAGTGTATTGAATACTAGATTAAGTATATTTCATTTATACTTCGTTCACCTGAAAGTGAATTGAAAACGAGAAATTGGTTCAAAAGAATGGTGAATACGACAAGCAATCTTATCAATACGTGTCAAAATTTTACTTATTTTAGACCAAATCAATCTTTTTTATCCAATTTCCTTTTTTATTTAATGTTTGTTAGCTTTCAATTGGCTTAATACAGCAATGGGTTTGATTTTTATTTGAGACAATTAGTCGTACAGTAGGTAGTAGGTCGAACGACGAGTCGAGGACGCCCCAAATGTAGCTGTATTTTTATAAGTTTTGATTATTTTGTTACTGAACAATGCGTAAAAATTCTGAAAGCCTAGCCTAGCCTAGCCTAGCTGCACTTAGAATCAGTTATACAAATATGATATTTTTTTGTTGAAATTAATTTTTAATTTCAATCTATATACCGCATATAGCAGGGAAGGGAATCTAGTGTTAAGTCGCTCCATTTGGAGTATAATTACGATTTTAAGTCAATGTCATGCTGTGACTTGTTACCAGACCGGGAATATCCCCACATTTCCTCAATCGAGGATCGAACTCGCAGCGTCATGGAGCAGTGCCATTGCGCAATGACGGACTCAAAAGATAATACTTAGTCCCTTATAACCAATTAATAATGACCTCTAATACCTATCATACTTATCGCTAATCCAACCATCCATTGCGGCCATGATTGATCACTTCCATGAATAGGACGCATCAGCCCATCACGTTGATATTAAAATTCTCAAACAAATTTAATAACAGCGTTACGTACGGCATTGTTCGTTACAAAGTATGTCGTGTTTAAGCTTTGTACGCGGTGTTTTAGTGAATATTTTGTAAATATTGTACGGGAGAATTAAGCTACAACGGCTAACTTAAGACTTTTTCAACAAGAATAGAGTAAAACTCGAATAAATTGAGATTGAAGAAAAACTGATACGTGATTTCCACCTTTTCCCTCATAGCACGATCGGCAGAGCAAACGTAATGTTAATAGTTTCACTAAACATTTTTCTTATAAAATTAACTAAGAATAATAAAAGAAAACAAATTCGTAGGTCTCTTTATGAACGACAAAATATTATTTTTCCTTCCAACTGCTGAAAATAAAACTGACACTAACTGCTGAAATATAAGCTGGGACGAGTCAAGATAAATGACTATAACTCAATATTTATGGGGAAACAGTGGCGACTTGGTGGCAGGACTATTTATAGTGCCTATCTGTTATCATGAATCGGGCCGTTTAATATATCTTTATATACATATTAATATATATTTTTTTAGTTTTTTTTAGAGTACCTACCGTACATTTTAAGGAAAAAAGGAACCCTTATAAGATCATATTATGTTCGTCTGTCTATCTATCTGTCTATCAAGAGCCTTTATCTTAGAACCGCTTATATATTGAGTTAAAATTCAAACTATATACTCACATCTACAATCCCTTGATTTCCTGAAAAAATCGTATTTCTACATTTACTTTTAAAAAAATATAACCATATTTATATTGCATAAAATGTGTATTTCGACACTATAATAGGGTACTTCCGGTTGTGCTAGAATTATGAAATTTGGCAGCTAGAATCTACAGGTAGTACTAGTTCTGGAAAAAATCTGAAAATTATACATTTGTGTTTAAATACTAAAAAACTATAGGTTTAAAAGAAGACAAAAGGGGGTTTTTTAAATGTTAAAACATCATCCCTACTTTTAAGAGTGGACAAACGCGTAGAATACTAATTGAGTCATCACTGTTAGTCGAAGACAGTATGCTTGGTGGCGAAAGCCAACATAATCTTGGTTGGCTTCTCAAGCTCATACAAAATCCTATTACATTATTTCATTAAGCGTGGCGCTGAGTTCTGCCACTCAACATTCATTGCCGCAAAAAATTGGCAGAAATTGAGGGGGCGGAAAGTCTTAACAAAAGGTTCTCTCAGCTTATCCTACTTAATGCGGTATACAACTTAAAGCTGACAAGAAACATTTAACTTTTCATTATGGTTAAAAATGAAAAACACACTAGCCCACATTCGCTGTCGTAACAGAAGAACCTCAGTTAGATAAAAGTGTTTTCTTCAGATCGGATAAATTAAATATAGAAAACAGAACTGCCAAAACCTACATTCCTAACCAACATATCTATATGACGATGAACCATTCCATACTATATAACGTCGAAGAAAGCCAAATACCAAAAAGTAATAAATGCTCGGTCGCAATAGGTAAAGAAGTAAAGTGTCTTATGCGGTAACACGTTTCCCCTCTCACGTGGCGCGTAAACTTCTGACGGAGGAAAGGCATAACTTTCACACACTCGCCTTTAAAACGCATTCCTCAAACTACATATTAATAAAATGACTAAGGGCCTATTTAAATATTGATTAAATACCTTTGTTTCATAAATTATTTCAAAAACTTAAATAGAACATACCTAATTGTTTTTTTATGATTTTCATATATATTTCATATATATATTTCCATTTCCACAGTAGGTGCCAAATTCCAAAAAAGATCGCATTTACATTTAAATATATCTTATACCTTATTATTTTTTACACTTAGCGGAGTAGGCAGTGAACCTGGAAAACTAGTTTTAAGACACTTCGATCTCATTAAGACATAAATTGTGGAGTAAATGCGTGTTAATCGGCAAAACAAAACGATGCGCCTTGCATTCGATACCAGAGATGGAAAATATTAAGTATTTCATTTCCTTGAGTAGAAATCGAACCCACAACATGACGTATTTATAATCACATACTAGTGCTCCTTCGCCACGACAGGCATCTCATGGACATTTTTCTATAAAAAAGCATGTTACATACATGAATGTCTATACGTACATACTTGTATAGCAAGCCTAATGTCATTATAATGTTACTATAGCACTCAACCGATAGTGCCTCCAGACCGAGTATTCGTTCCATGTTTTGAATCCGATTTCTGTTTAGATAACGCACTATGAGTGCTTTTATGTAAATTTTATTATACACTTTTATTATTATTTTTCAGCTTCACGGTGTGTTCCGCATATAACTAAGTAGTCAGAGGGAACTTCGTGTACAGATACGCCGTCTCGCTTGGACCAATTTTCGAGATAATGTGGCGGAATTCAATAAAAAAGACACATCTCTTCTAACTCTCCAAATAAATCTTTTTTTAAAAACATAAACGACTAATTATAAAATATATGTATTGAGGCCGTTGTGGCGCAGTAGCACTTTATGTGGACTGGACACGCGACAGTTGTTGGTTTGATTCCCATTGTACAAATTTTAAACAAAACCTAAACAAAAATTTAAATAAAAAAAAATAGTTTTAATTTTTATTCTAGCATCAAGCCATTTGTAACAGTCTCTTCGAAAACAACAAACTAAAAACAAAAAGTTCGACAGCTCCTGGTGTCAATCTGGCACCGTGCCACGATGCAGGGATCAAAGCGTACGAAAGGTCAATCAACTTAAATTTCTACTGCAATATAGCACCAACTATATATTCTTATATGTATTTACATACATATAAGAATATTTAAATTGCCCCATTAGATTTAATTTAAATTTTTCGTGTGTATCATTATACATTTTCCAAAAGTTCCATAAAAAAGTTGCAAATCCTGGCGAAAAAGAAATTTTTTTTTACTAGAAAACCTTAAACTGTAACAATATTTATATATAAAATTTTAAAAAATCAACAGCTCCTAATGTCAATCTGGCAGCGTGCCACGATGCGGGGATCAAAACGTGAATAAAATGGAAGGACAATTGACTAGGTATGCTCTAACAACAAAATATAATTATATGATCTACATTTAAAATGCATTTAACTCATCCTAGTTTTTACTATATTGTTGTCCAAACTACTACTACTAGATTTCGCCGTTTATCGAGTGTTGTATACTTTTCATATAAAAAAATATTTTAAAATGTAACTACTGGATGATCTTTTACATATTTAGTTGTCATCACACAATGCATGTAAAACTAGAAGCAAAAGGCGCTGCCAAACAGACTTTTTTATATTTCTAGATAACGTATTCTTAAAAAAATTGTAAATAGTATCCTCCTAAATAAAGCGTTAATTCATATTTATGGTAGAAAGGTTCCTTCTACGTGTGTAACGTAAATAGTAACGAGTAGTTTCATTTAACATAAGAAGACTAAAATTTAATGAAAATATGTTTATAATAGGCGAGCGATGTTCAATGCTATTTTTTAATTTCGCGAGTGGTAATCGAATCCAAAACAGGAACCGTACCGTTGCGCCACACTTCTTCCTGCTTAAAGTAAAACACATATAACTGTAAGAAAAAGAATAAACAAGTAATGTTTTTTAAGAAGTGTCCACCTGCCATGCTTAACATCTTAACATTAGTTTAAATATGTGCTTTTAATTTTAATAATATCGACTTCGATTAAGCATATCATTTCCCTAGCGGAGGATGGCGGACAAAAAAGTCTTAATGAGAATGGAGTGTTCCCATTATGGAGTGTTAACATTATGTACCCAGGTTCCCTCCAAGTTGCCTCCCCTGGTATGAGCGGGGCACAGCGTTAAACTAATAAATCCTAGAAAGTTCTCAACTATTCTATAACTGCCAAATTTGAGTTTTCTCTTTTATGGTCATCTCTCAATCAATTTAAGTTCATCGTTCATCAATTTAAGTTCAGTGTCAAGACAACACATGTCAGTGTCAGTGTGTCAAAACACTCTTTTCGCCACCCTCTGCCCGATTTTGAGACATTGCGTCTTGAATAGCAGAAGTCATCGCCCTGATTTGCCTTAGCAGGGTAGCTGAATTGGACACGCGCACGAATGCTTATATGCCGTAATATTATATATCTATAAAAACAGCAAAAAGTTGAGTGGTAAAACTCAACGCCGCGCATTTTCTCGTGATCAGATCGAGAAAATGAAAATAGCCGTGAATTTGCCGTGTGATCCCGGCCTAGAATAGGATCATCCTGGTACTGGTGGTACGTAAAAGGCGACTAAAGTACGTGTGGTAGAGTCACGTCGCCAGCAATGGCGACACGCATG
>DWAN01005977.1:0-10819 GCA_018230445.1 Heliconius hewitsoni | reverse complement strand
ATATTTCCATTTCTTCGCTCTGGTGTCGAGGCAAAGCGCAGCGTTGAGTTCTGCATATAATTTAGTTCTTTTTTAGTTTCATCGTCTATCCTGTCTATGTATGAATTTATGTGGGGAACCTAATCTAATGTATAGACTCTCAACTCGCTCTCTATCTCTCTCTTCTGCAAAGCGTGGTATTTTATGAAGATACAGATTTTTTAAAATAATTTTACTCTGTATGCCGCACATACTAGGCAAGGGGAACGTTGAATTCAGTAAAAATTACGTCTAGAATGGTGAAACTTAACGCCGCGCCTAAATATTAAATATTTCAGTTGCCCAAATGGGATTCGAACCCACAACCTATCGCGTTTACAGTCGCAATCGTCAAGGCTGGCTTTTGGCTTAAAAGAATAGATGATAACATAAAACCTAAAGAAACTCCAACATCTTACCTAAGACTACATTTACAATATAGAATAAAAAAGGTTTTTCCTAACAAATTGGAATCGATTGATTTATGCGGCGTTACTCGAGTCACACGCACAACGGTCCCTAGTCATATCGATGTATCGAGATGTCGTGTATTTTTCAATTGAATAGGGATAGTGCCAGGTCACAAATGGTCTCAGAATGTAGCTGACAAAAGGGCAACAGCACGTGACTAAAGATTCCATTTCTGACACACCTATTAGCGTTGTTTACGGAACGTCACGAATTTACTGGACGTGTCACGTTTTTCACGGAAAAAATATTTCTTTAGTGTAGTGTGTAGTTGGGTTGGGTAAGACTGATCCGTCGTTGTGAGTTCAAATTTTGATTCTATGAATGTTTTTTTATTATGTGTCGATTTTCGGTTCTAACTCTAATAAAAAAATGTACACTGATGAAAACAGTGTATGTTATTATGTTATTACAATCTATCTAAGATTGTAATTATTATTGAAATGAATTAATTTATAAGCAAACCACTATCTGTACCCACCTATAGCAGGTTAAGCAGCGGGAACGTAGTGTAAAGACATACTCTCAGTGCTTAGTAGCGAAACTCAACGTTATGCTTCGTCTTCTTATTAGAGCAAAGAAATGAAAACAATTCATTTCTCCAAGTGGCAATCGAACCCATAATCTCCTAGTTAACAATCAGACACAGTGCCACGACGGGTCTTAATGATTATATCATCTATCTTAACGATAACATATTCAGTGAAAAGAATAAAAAGAAAACTCCAGAATCGTGCTCATAATTCTCAGTCCACAAATCCCAACTGTTTCCCAACATTCGCGAACAATTTTTCTATAGGAATGGAATTCATCAAGAAGTTCCCGTACGCTCGGACAACGGGGAACTAAAAAACTAGTTTGAAACTTTGGGCTGACTGCATTATTCACTTTGCTGTTGCCTCTGCTATCATAAGTAGTTTATATTCAATTTTCATATTTTGTCGAAAAATGAATGTCGGTATGCCGATAACTCTTTTGTAGCATACATTTGGTCCTTTTTATTTGTTGTTATCTAATTCAATACTTCACAACGTCTCGAAGTCGAAAGACTAGGTTCTGTGAGCCTACTCTGCGTGAAGCTACTTTAGCTAATTCAGTTGAATTGACTAATGCTAGTTAAACTTCTAATTGACATGTTTGAGATATAAATAGATATGTATCTTTCTATAGCGAAATATAACTTGATTCATTATCAAGTCAAATGTAAAAGATACAATAAATAAATTGCATATTAATTTCAGTTCGATGAAAGTAACTTCTCTATTGAAATTAATTAAGTTACCTATTAGTTATGACCTACGTCTTAGTAAATCCAATTTAAATACATAGTAGTATCTTGTAATACGTCCAGAACAAATGTTGTCTGCGACATGACCTATGTACGCGACATTTAATTCATTTATCATATACAGCTCTGAGGTTTGCCTCAATAGTTATTTTAGCCTAGACTAATATTATAAAGCTTCGTTTATTTGGTTTAACGCATTTATCTCAGAAACTGTTAGTTCAATATAATTTTTATTTTGTTTTGGATAGTCAGTTAGTTAAATAAAGCTAAACAATACTAATCTAACATTAACATTAAAATTAAAAAAAAAAATTAAGTCAGTTTCACGCTGTATCCCGCACACAGCAGGGTAGGCAGAGGGAAATGCAGTTAAGACACTCCGTTCCTTACTATCCGCCGTGTTCTGGAGGTTTTGCGGGCACCAGAGCGAAGAAATGAAAATATAAATGTAAATTAATATTTCACCTCCTCAAGTGGGGATCGAACCCACAACCTTCGATTTTACAGTCACACGTTGTGTCCCTGCGCCGCGACTGTCCTCAGCATTAAAATTGAACGTTACAATGAGTACTCACGTGTATTCCGCAACGTCTGTAAGCAAAGTTTGATGGTAGGTAATGTGCTTGACTCGTCTATTCTTGTTCCTGTAGTCGAGCTTGTTGCCGCAGCCCTTGTTCACTTTTGTGCGCGCCTCAAATATCACATGAGGGTGCTTCTGCTGAAACAAATCGACCAATATATTAGTATTTTGGAATTGATGCTTAATTTATTAAATTTAGGAGGCTAGAAATATTCTTGAGGTCATTGTTACGCAGCGGTAACGCACAGGGTCTGGTTGTAGCGCGACGGCTGTAGCTTCAAGCTTCTTATGGGGAAATGAATTCATTTTCTCGCTTTACTAGCAAGAAGACATAAGTGAGTTCCGCCTCTCAAAACGCAAAGTCTCGATCGAAAACTGAGGGGAAGGTGAGGAACGGAATATCGTTACAGTAGATTTCCTGTGCTTACCTTGATAAATGCGGGATACAGTATAAAGATAAAACAAAAACATTTTTTTTTACCAATATTTCTTTTTTTTATTCCAATATATAAATGATGTTGTAGTCTATTACAACAGTACAGTAGTACTACAGATACTACACCTAATTGAAATATATTAAACTCGTACATAAACCCGGAAATTTAAAAACAAATCTTTAATTATAATTTGAATACCTTAGCAACGCAATCAGATAGACACTCCATGACGGTCTTAATAGTTCGTCATTATCAAGTGCTGTAGTAACCATCTTGTACATTTCTTTACAAATTTTCAATCTAATTAGGATAAAAGACTATTTCTTAAGCAAAAAGGATCAACATACAATACAAATGAAACAGTGTAAAAACAAAACTTCATTTGAATTTCTATCAATAAATAAAGGTCGTTTGAACGTTTAATGCAAAAAAGACAAGCCCCGAAGAGTAACTGATTCTTTTGAAAGTAATAAACTGGGAAAAGAACGTGCGCTGAGTGACGAATGGTGCCAAATATAGGTCACGTCGAACTTGATACAGGTGCGTTTCGTACAAAGTTGTATTGGAAAATTGGTAAATACCAATTAAGCAAAATGGTGAAATCGGTGGGATTGATTGGTAAATTTAAATTGTTTATCAATTTCGTTTGATATATTTCTAAATGGAAAGCTTCTGTACAATTATTTTGTATCTGACTGTACCCGATCGATAGTTGCAAACTAGAATATCGTTTGAGTAACAGATTGTGAAGGAAATGAAGATCTATAGTATGGTATATAAAAAAATATGTTTTGTTTGCAACTAAATATAGAATGATTTTAAATGATTGGAAAGATGATGATAAACTTGTATTATAAAAGTAAGTCAACAATAGTAAAGTGAGAGTCCATTTGTTCTTACCTACAAGAGAATTGAAGATAACCCAAATTCAAACGATAGATCACACAATCAATATTGAAAATACATAATGAGCTTTAAGATTTAATCATTCCACACATCCATATACGACTATACAGGTGGTATAGTATACGAATCTCGGTTCGTCAAGACAATTTGATATCTCCCCATGTACCGTGTAAGTGCCTGCGTATTGAATAAAATATTCGTGTGAGTGATGAAAGCCTGAACACGAATTTACTTTCCATTCACCGCTGTTGCTAGGTGAGGTAATACATAAATTGAATTAAAGGTCCAATCACGTTCGATTTTGCGAGAGAAGGTTCAGAATGAAAGGCTGCCGGTTTTACGACGCGGTTTTTAGGTTAAATATTCCGGATTTTTTTTTCTCATCATAAGATTGATGGGGATGTTTTAAAGTTTATATCACTTTTTACGATGGATGATCGTAAGTACGCAGTGGTGGGTCCAGTGCTAACTAAAATTCTGGTGAAAACGAATAATGTAATACATAATAAAACTAAGTTTGAAAATTTGATAGTATCAGGATCGAAGTTTGCGTTAATTAACGAGTAACGCAAACTCGAAGCTATACATTTCTAACGGGCGTAGTAGGTCTAAATGCACGTTTTATACGGAAGCACAGCAGGGTGGGCAGAGATCATCTAGTATTACTCTTCATTCTCTACTTTCCGCCCATATTTCTTTAATATCTCTTATATTTCTAAAAATATTTTTTTCTCAGATGTCCTCATCAAGATTAAGCGGACAATCATGTGAATTGGCCAATCTGATTGACCTACTTTTAGTTTCGTTAAAGGGAAAATTTGGGATATCTAAGAAATCTAGATTTTTACTTCCAAGTAATGATAGATTGATTTAGTGAGGTGGAAAATGAAACGTGTAATAAAATAATATATCATAAGTGTCTTCGTCGATGAAAGCAGAAGAATATTAGCTATATTTAACTATACAAAACTTTGAGTTTCTTCAATTATATGAGTATAGTTAATTAAAATATATATTTTCCCTTTTTTTCTGTTTCTTTTGTAAATTAAATATATATAAAAATATTTTTTTATTGTTTCCGAAATATATTTATATTTTTATTTATTAAAAGGTATATAGTAAAAGATGTAGTCTTGTGTTTGTGGGATGGAAATTGTTAAATTAAAACTGAAAATCTAGTGTCAAGGTACTAGTTCTTATTTATCTATTTTAGTAACGAAAAACTCAAAAATATAAGAACATATATCCTATATTTTTTCAGCTTTTTCCCATACAGCAGAGTGGGTGAAACCTAATATTATGATACTCTATTTTGCACGCACTGTCCAATTACTGAGATATTGCGTGTTGGTCGAATCTTAAAACCGTTACGTTTACAGTCACACCTACCTAACATACAATTTAGTAGTAGATACATAAATAGGATGCTATTCACAACTATATATTAAACGTATAGATAATTTGTTATATCAACACAGCAAGATGGCGGCGGTCATCCCAATGAAACATGGTAGCAATTTGCCGTGTAAACTCACTAAATTGGCCGTCTCTCACCTCGCGTTTCGCCCGCTATAGAACTTTTTACCGGACCACTGCACTTTAGTTGACTTTTTTTCCCAGCTTATATAGGTTAATGGTATGTCATAATACGCATATATTGTTTTAGATTGGCACTTTGTTTACGTGGCGCTGTGAATAGTGTTATATGCGGTGGAACCTTTTGTTGTATACAAAAAATGGCTGATAACACATACACGCGTTATGTTGGTTATATTCGGTTAGGTTTGTAAATTGGAAATGTATCTATGAAAAAATAGTTCGTTTCTTCTAAAAAGGTAAAGTCCTCGAGATATTGTTTGTTGAGCAATGGAACTCAATGTCATGGTTGTCTTGCGAGGAAAGGAAAATAAATCAATCCTACGATTAAGAACAGAACCCACAACCATCGCGTGTGGAGCTAGATGCTGTGCCGTTCTTTATATATGCTAGAAATGGATAAATAAAACGAACGTTAAAATCTCTTTTCTGTTAGTCTTCCTAAAGAAACAAAAGAATATTATTTTATACAGTAAATATATAAGTTTATAAAATAAATATTATACGTACACAAAAAGGTAGTCATCTCGAATAATGGACAATGTACGCTTTGCATTCTGTGAAGTTTAATTTAGTTTCAGACTAAAATTGCAATTTAGATTTTGTACGGACAATTTTGTATGAGTCTGTTGGAATTTACTTTTTGCCTCGAATGGCGAAATTGAACGCCGTGATTTGTCTTTGAAAGAGCGCAGAAATAAATAATTCATTTCCTTGTATGGAGATGAATCTACAACAATCACGTTTATACAGACCCCCATTGCGCCATGATGCTTAATTTTTTTAACACGCGGCGTTGATTTTTAACATTTAAAACTCGAAAATTGGGCTTTAAAACTAGAGGATGGAATACCTTAGTAGTAGGTTCGCTTTGCTTCTCTAAGTATTCCGAAAAAAATGTGTAGCTGTTTTCTAAAGAGGAATTTTAGCAGTTATTTTTTTATTCATATAGACGAATCTGAATCTGAATCCGAGACACAATTTTCAATCACAATCACACAATCTTAAAAAGATTTTAAAATTTAACTCTTCAAATCTATTTGATTTTCACTATTATATTCTCTATAGATGAAGTTTGAGTAGGGATACATGAAGCCACTAGCACTTTCAGGGGTTATGATGGTGCATAATGAAGCTCCTAATTCTGTGCTGTATATGTATATCAATATATTTAGATTTTGGATATAAAACGTATTAATATTATTAAAATGTAATTTAATCACGCTCTTGTCGAAGTTGTGTTGTCTATAATATATTTACCTTAAAACATCGACACTTTTGGTATTTTTAGACGAAAATATTTAATATATAGCTGAATAGGTAGACGGATATTGATTACACAATTCGTTTCACACTTATCATCGAATTTCAACACATTGCGTAATAACCTCTCGGAATTCAACGCCGCGTTTTATCTTCTTACCTGGGCAAGGAAATTAAATTTTCCCCCATCCAATCCCAATGCAACCGTCGTAGCATTTGCCGTTTTGCTACGACGGTCTCGTAAATAAAAATACTATCATTATACTGCAAATAGAATTGTGCCTGGTCCCTTGAGAACGGAAAGTGTCATATTAAGGTATTCTTTCGGCTGTCTGATTATTCGTAAGAAGCTTTCGTAAGCGCAGACTGATTTACATTTTTGGCATATTATTCGAGATTTTATTTAGAAATTTTGTCTCCTATTTGTTGCGATATTAACATGGATTTAAAAGATATTTGATAAAACTTTTTAGTTTTAAAATCGGAAAATTATTTTTTTGTTTTTGTTTTTATATTGAGTTTCGCAATTTACCATACAATGTCTAGGAAATTTAGCGGAAAGTGGGGAACGGAGTTACTGGTAAACGGTTCTGTCTGCCAATTTTTCCGCATGGTTGCGAAAAAGTTCGTTTTTTAACCTTACGCTTTATTTTTCTTATAGCAACTTGGGCAGAGGGAACTCTTTTCACTTTGTCTCGTACATAGCAGGAAAGGCAGAGGAAACTTGGGAACCGAGTGATAAGACACTTATTAACCGTTCCAGTTATACTTATTAAATTAAAAGTATTAGCCACTTCAATACAACACTCATTTGTTTAAAAGCGATTTTATCGAATAACAATTTATAAAAAAAACATCTTTTTTATTTATAAATCGATTGATAAAACAATCACTAACAAAGACAACGCTAAATGTTAACCTTTATCGATGTGAGGCGTGGAAGGCCGCGTATACAATATAGATTTTTTTAAAGAAAGGTATGAATAATATATTTGTCCTTGGGTAATGATGAAAAGTAATGCAATAAAGAAAAAATATTTTGTCAAAATAATGGAAAACATTACTATAATAAAATATTTGGCTTGAATTTGAAAAAAAAGTGCAGTACTTTATGAGGCCTCTCACACCACGACGATACTTAATGATTAATTTTTTGCCAAAATGCAATAGTAAAAACGGCAATTAAATCTGTTAAGACTTTTATGAGATAAGCGTGAACAAGCGCATAGACAAACAGACAAAAAAAAAGTATAAATCTGTCCTATATATTGGGATACGCCACCTTGAGTGTAACCAGTTGACAAGGTGTTTGGAGTTGGCAATCCCGCTCAGTACAATATTGTCATATGCATATTTTTCCTATATATTAGTCAGTTTGAACATAACATTATTGCCCTACATATATATGTATACTATAGTATGTATATATGTGTGATGCAAATGACAGAAACTCTAACTAACCACGTAACTGTCACTGTAGTGTGCACTTCTGGAATTTCACTTGGTTGCTAAACTTAAACGTTTGATTTAGCAGCGACTGTAGTTGAGTGGTGCGGTGTGATTCGATTGTTGACTTCGTTTCAATTCGGTTGGTTTACCAAAATATTATGCTGTTTGTTATATTACAAAATACAAGGTCAGTGATAAAACAAAATGATTGAGTGAGTGACATTTTATATTATCATTATTTTTGATTTGCTTATTTCTCAGCTTCACAATTTTTAAGGTTTCATACCTCAACGGGAAATACAACGAAATTCTTAAAGGATCCTTTTGTCGTCCGTCTGTCAAGTAGAAATTAATATTTAATATTCAGGTCTACTACAGAAAAACTGCTACTACTGTAGAAAAACCTTGGAATTGAACATTTAGCATCGTTTTGAACGCAATTGAATGTATTTTTAAAACTTGTATCTACCGTTCTGAAATTGGTATGGAACCCTGATTGGCAAATCCAAGTCGCACTGGACCGGTTTTTTCTTCAGCAGGGAAGGTAGAGGGAGCCTAATGTTAACACACTCAGTTTTCCCCTCTTCTTAAAATTTTTAATATTGCTTGTTAAGTGGTGGAACAAAACTCTGCACTTTGTTATCAGAGTGAGGAAATGGAAATTATTTAAATTATGATGCCCGTTGTGACGGGGACACAAGCGTCTGACTGAAACTTTTATAGGAAGTATTATTCAAAATATATAATAGGATCTCCAGCGCTAGGTCTAGTACCGTTAACTAACCGCGTTACTGTGTCCAGTTCACCGTACCATTCACTCTGGAGTATGCTGCTACTCGTAGACCCGACGGTCTAAAGTAATTTCCTTCACGTTCCGATTTTAATAGTTGTAGTAGCTTAAAATTATAACATATTTATATGGATATGTCAGAGTAGATATATAATTCTTCGTTTCTCGTTAATTTTACTAGTTATAGGGAACGGAGTGTCTTAACTCTAGATTCTTTCTTTATCTCTATATATAATAAAAGGAAAAAAAATATCTGTACATAAAAAACAAAATGGGGTCGGCTAACAAATCGATTATAGAAGCTATTTTTAGCAAAAAATTTGCTGATTGGTTTTTACCAATCAGCAAATTTTTTGCCTGTCTGTCTGTTTATTTGTTTGTTCTTCCATCACGCAAAAACTACCGTAAAGAAATGGATGATTTTTTGTTTGATAATAGCCTAGGGTCTGGATGTACATCTTTTTTTGTTTTCATACCAGATTTCATCATATTTTTCTTAAAAAAGAAACGACAATGATGAATTCTTTTATATACTGATAAGTACTGGATGGAAGTGAATGAATTTTAGCATGAATAGTTCAAAACCTAAAACTACTTATAAGATAATAGAAATCTTATGAAATAATAGAAGAGTTTTGCAAGCATAATATATTATATATTGAAACAGGAATTAAATTCAGTGTGTTAAGTAAATAATTCAGTAGTATAAGCGGGCGGAGCCGCAAGCGGGTCACTAGTATATGTATATAATTTCACGCAGAGTACAGGGAACATGGAAAAAAAAACAGTTAAAAAATATTATTCAATATTTTCATCAATCATTTAATACGTGATATGCTTTTATTCCTCTGCTTTTTTAACATTATCGAGTCCATATATTAACTTTGACCAATCTCTTAAAAGGCAGGCGGGCATTTAAAACTGTTTTAAATCACCTTCTTAAAATATGCATTGAAAACGATAATATACATTTCGATTTCACAAGTTGAAAACTCTTGAATTATGGTCTCACGATAGCAACTTGGCGTAACTCTGCCTCCTTACCTTACATTCTGATATATGACTTATAGATCGACCGAATTTCTCGCAGTACCTACGATATCTTATTAAATCTTTGTGTTGATAGATTTATGTGAGTGGTAAGGAAGGGACATTAATCCTGAGAATTAAATGCGAATGTAAACTGGAGTGTATATGAATAACGAAGTAATTTAAGTTTAATAAAAAGTGATTTAGATCAATTTTACTGACTATCAAATACCTGTCAAATACATATTTTTTTAAAAAGTTGTGGATAACCGTAGGTATGCATGTGTATGGGTGGCTTTAAAGATTTAAAACAACAGAATCAATTTTATTGAATCTTAGATTGTTTTCTATGTTGAAATCTAAGATGTTTATATTATAAAGGATTATCTCTGTATGACTTTTCGTTACATACACATAGTACCATAAAAGGAACCTTAGCAAAATCTTGTATCTAAAGTAAGAATTTGAGTTATCCATTAAATCCTATAAGTGTTTCATTATTGCACTGAATGCCATTGCCGTAAATTCAAATAGAATTTTGTACATAGACTATCATTTTACAATATAGGTAGTTGCTTTTGGTCGTCTTTTTACATCAAAATATTTTTAATGATATACAATGGCAGAAATACGTGAAGAAAAGATACTGCTCAGCATTCAATGGATTTACTCCGAAGCACATAGTGTTTCAGGGAGATGAAGTCAAAGTATAGCCTGTTACTTCCGAGCCACGTGTCGGTTCAAGAGGTACGCATGCACATACATACATTACACACAAACAATAAAATTAACCTTATAAAAATATTTCTATACTTTTTATTGCACTCAATTTAATACACAAATTTTAAAATGTACTTAATGCTAAATACATTCTTTACCATTCCACACTATCACGTGAAAAAAAAATATGTCCATATAATGTAATAATCTAAATAAGTAATCAATATACATATATATATATATATATATATATATATATATATATATATATATAT
>DWAN01005976.1:0-10819 GCA_018230445.1 Heliconius hewitsoni | reverse complement strand
TCATCTCCTCGAGTGGGGATCGAACCCACAACAAGTCGGTTTTACAGTCACACTTCGTGCTGCTGCGCCACGACTGGCCTCAATAAAAAATAAAAAAATAGAAAAGAAAATAAAATACATAGTAACATGATTTGAGTGCACATGACATACGATAGTTACTATAGTGTCACTTCCCGAAACGTTTACAATAATTGTACATGATTATAGTAGTCTATAGTGTTTGTTTTTTCCGAATTAAAACAAAGGTTTATGTAAAATGCGGCTTTGCTTAGAACTTTTTACTCGGAAAGTGACCTAAAGAATGGTAGTCACGTATTTATTCTCTGTTCTACGTTTATTTCAATATATGAAAAACGTTAGATGCCAGCCAATGCGGTATGTATTGGCATCTATTCAGGTCAGGCATTCAGGTCCTTTTTAGTTACAGTTTTTTTTTAATTAAAAAAGATGATTTCATTAAAAAAGATCTTCTTTTAAAACACTTTTAAATTAAAATTAATGAAATGTTTTTGCATATACTACATTAACATAATAGTTTTTATATACATCATTCTGAAGCGCCATCTGGTGGCCCTTTCGCACGGGTTTATAACAATCAAAATCGATTATTTACAGTTTTATTAATTTACCTGTGGCGCTGGCGACGATGTCTGTCTTGAACTACTAGTTACTGGTGTGGATGCAGTTGATACAGTGGTCGAGGAAGTGGTGGCTGACTCGCTTGTTGTCACCGATTCGGATTTAGATGGACTTGGTTTTGTAGACTCCGTCGGTGTGTTTGGACCTTAGAAGTAAATGTCAGCTTATTAATATTAGTATAGAAGCACCGAATAAAAGTTTCAGTCCAAATAAATACTTACCGGTACGGAGATATTTGAAACTGCTAGCGGTATAAAAAAAAATAACAACATACCAGTGGAGGTTGTGGTGGAAACGGCCGCGTCTGTCACGCTGGAGCTGCTGGAGGCGTGAGAGCTCGCCGGCGCGGGTGTCGCCTCGATCGACACCTCGGTAGTCTCGGACTGCGCTGACACTTGTTGAACTGTCGTCTATGTATATAAACAGTATTTAACTATCAAATAGACTCGAGTAGTTATCTAAATATGATCGTTGATTTTTATCTTAACGTTGTTCATAAATTTTTTCAAGTTAACTCATGGCACCAGACCGAAGGTGACTTAATTTACAAATAAAATGCTATTTTATGTTATATAATAAATATCTATTCTTATTCTATAGTTTTAACTCTGACAAATTACATTTTTTAAAGTTAACTAACATTAATTCTAAAAGCAAGAGTTTATGACTCACCGTAGATTGTATTTGGTGATTTTTCTCATCCTCGCTCTTGACGTGAGCCACTAGCGTTTGGGGCTGTAGGGGCAACACTGAACCCTGTACGGGAGCGGTGATGAGCCCGACCGTGCCTTGTTGCAGAGTTAATTGCGATGAGCTTAGATTATTCGCCGACACCTAGTGATAATAATTAATTTATAAATGACACAATTTATAATATTTAGCATGAGTCAATTTTTGATCAAAATATTTTAAAGTTAATTATTATTTTTTAATTTAAAAAGGAATAATATATAATTTTGTTTTTAAATAAAGTAATTTTCAATAACACATCATTTGTACATTTAAAGCAGAACAGCGACACTGGATATCCACACACATAAATATGACAAAGAGAATAGATCATTATATAGAAGTAAATTAAAATATATTGGTTCCTACGAATTGCAAGGCTAATTTTGTATTAGATTAATAATCTGTAGCTTTATTCTACAAACATGCACTGATTTAATCAACATGCATTATAGATTCCATTCTAAATATCCAGAAAGAGGTGAATCATCATGCATATTCAAACATTTACATGTGAAACAAATGATATTAATTACAGTAGTATACTTCCGAAGACTTCCAGTCATTTCCATATATTATAATTTCGCATAGCAAATTTTGAGTAGGGGAAAACTACGGAGAAATTATTATATTATAGATATTTATATTGTTTAGCTGAACTGGATACCAAATATAAAGATGTGCAAAAAAAAAAAACTGTCATAATTTAAGCCAATTCATTGTATTCGAATCGAATATAGTCGTTGTAATATTGAGGAAGAATTAAATTTTGAATAATGTTATTCTTATAATAAATAATTTTATTTGTGTGTCTGTCCGTGGGTTGCTCTCGCGACGTGGAACAGCTATTGGTTATTCACCTGTTTGGAACTATCTTATTCAATGCATGGATAAATATTCAATATATTTGAAGTTGAAATAAATCTAATAGTATAGATTTTTAAGTTATACTCGTATAGATAGAAAATGGTATACAATATGAGACGTGCACTTACGTGAGGGCTCTTAAGAGACACGAATAAAAAATATGGCTAGAAATAATTGAAGCGATTTAACTGAAAATGGAAAGGGATCGATGTATCATGCGGGGGTTACGAGAGCGAGAGGTGGGGGAGTCTACCTCATGGTGTAACACGGCGGACGATAGCCGCACGAGGGGCGTGAGCAGCGACGCCGCCTTGAGAGTGAGCCGCGGCTGCCATTTACACCGATGTCAAATTTTACCCACATCTACCTTATGTTTCACCATTACCCTACTATTACACGGGTTCCGTGCAGAACAAGTGCAGTAAGTACACAACATGAAGCTTGTTCGTTTTTCACCACGAATTGTTAGGGAAATGGAGGACGAATCGACCAAAAATGTTTTTAGGTTGTTCATATTTGCAATTTGAATGCTTACACATATGACCAAAAATAGCTTTAACATATCTACGAGAGTTAATTTAGTAAAGAAAATAGGAAAGTAAGAAAAAATACAATAATGAAAGACCTTGAGAAACTAGTTTTGGAAAATTATATAAATTATAAATAACATTTTTTTGTCGATCAAACAAATAATGTATATTTCGAGTAAAGCTGGTTATGGTAATACTTAAGGTCATTGCTGAGTATAAATACGTAAAGTATATTAACTATTATTTAGCCTTTTGTTACTATTATAGTTTTAAGTTACTGTAGGCAACACAAACCAGAAAATTAAATTTAAACCAGTGATGTAACGAATACGAAAAAGTTACGTACAAAGCTTAATTTGATTGCGCGAATTAGGGAATATCATACGAAGAAATTTTGTTACATCACTAGTGGTTACTCGAATTTGCATTTCGTATAGTATTGTTATTAAGATTATTTATAAACTAGCCTAGCGTTATTATAAAATAAGATTAATAATATATATATTGATACTTTATCTAATTAACCTATAATAGAATTACTATATCTATTCATTTGGGCTTGAGACAAAATGTAAACATAGAAAACAAAGTTTCTGATTTTTTTATTTAATAACAATTTTCTCATATACATATGTATTTAGCAGCTAAGTGTAGCTAAGCTAGCTAAGCTAGTGTTGTATTGTAAGAGACTCCATGATAAAAAAAAGAAAACTAAACCTTAATTTGGAATCTTGCAAAAAGAGACAAAAAAATCCTAGATATCTCCATAAATAAGATATCTATGGAGATATTCTAAATCAATATTTACATATAATAATTGGAGCTTTAAATAAATGCTCCCTTACCGTTTGCTAACACTAAAACACTTTCACACACACCTTCACATAGGGATGGCAATCATAATATTAATATAAAAATATGTTTGATGTTCATAATTCATTCACTTAAAAAGTTTAGCTATATGGGGTATTTGTATATAAATTGAGAGCAAAATTTACTTTTACAATATCTCTGAAGGGAGATAGTTAATCAAAGTATTGTATAATATTATTACTACTTTTTAATTTTGTTATATTTTTTGAAGAATCGCCATCCCTACTAATTCATGCAATGCATTAATGACTTGGAAGTAATGCATGGTATGATTTTGTTAATGTTTTTTTTTATGAAATATTAGTTATTAAAAATAATTGGATTATTAAAAAGCTATGTTAGTTCTATATCTAATATAATCTATATCACTATTAATAATTTATATTGATATATTTTTTAAATTTAAATATATTAATATAATTTTAAATATTTAAGTATATTAATATAATTTTATAAGAGTAGTATTTTTTAAGTATATTAATATATATTTGTATTAAATATTACCGATTTGCAATTTTTTTTTAAATATATATTTCTAAATTAATTTATTTTTATATTTAAAACTAAGTTTACTTTCGTGATAAACTAATGTTATGAAACTATACTTATATTCTAACTAACCTAAGCTAAATGTTATTTCTATAATGTATGATATAATAAATTAATGTATAGTAATATTAGAATGTGTACTTACTGTTTGCATTTGAGTGGAATGGTTAAGAGCTTGCTGTTGAACGGCCATGCCTACAGATGTTTGTACTAAATTATTTCCAACTAAGGCCTACAAACAAAATATAGCATATCATTATATTATCAAGAGTATAAAAAAATAATTTATTTTAAACATAAATTGAATATTTTCTTTTGGTACGTGCAGCATTATAGCAGCAGCAGCAGAAATATTATTTTTAATAAAAAGTAATTATAAAAATCCTTTCGTATTTTGAAACTAAAACATAGCGTGATCATGTTATTTTTGTTATATGCGTACATATAGTGCAATAAAGATAACCTAATCGCCCTATATTATATATTATTTTCATACAACATATTACATTTTAACGTCGGCTTAGAGGCATAGCTGCTTAATCAGTTTTTATGCCATCCGAAAATTTAAAATAGACCTTTATTTTATGTCAAGTAGTAACGAATACAAATCAATTTCCAAAATTGTAAAAACCTTCTGATAATATACGTACAATATGCTAATTTTAACATCTTTGTTTGTCTCTACTGAGAATGTTCTTAATATACTGTTAGTAGGTTACACTATAAATTACCTAATTCAAATGAAAATAAATAAATAAATAAATAAAACAACACACAGATATATAAATAAATTACCTGAGGTTGTTGTTGAATCGTGTGCACTTGTGTCAATGTAGTTTGTGGCTGGTTACCACCCAGCTGGCCTACAATAGTGCTAGCTCCAGCCATTCCTCCCAACTATAGAAATGTAAATATATTATTTTTTCAGTTTCACGCTGTATCCCGCATATCGGAAGATAGGTGATATAATAAATGAAATATTTCAATCATCAAAACAACTATTTCTATTTTCATAATTTATTTTTTTAGCAGAACAAAATATTTTCGTTTCTTTGCTCTGGTCACAAGAGAGAGAGCGGACCATTAAGATCCGCTACTCAACAAGCCATGTCTTGCAAATTGAGCGGGGCGCGGGGAACGGAGTGTCCTAACACTAGGTTCCCTCTGTCTACACTGCTATATGCGGGATACAGCCTAAACAAAAATAATTAATAAATATATCTTATCTACCGGATGTATTTGTTGCACCATAGATATCGTCTGCGGCATGGCGGTCATGGGCAGCGCTTGTGATACTGAGCCAACGGGTAAAGCACCTTGTTGCATGCCCAACGTCATACCTGCGGACAACATTTGATGTTAATGGAGTATTGTGTTTAAGATGTCATGTGGAATAACATTTAGAAAACGTATAAAAATTTGAACGCAACGGGACTCGAACCCGCACCTCCTAGAAACCAGACATGAGAACCTATGGCTTAGAGGTCAGAGCGCCTTGTCGGTTTCCAGGTTCGAATCCCGCTTCGTTCAATTTTGTATGTTTCCTAAATAAGTATTTTAATAATCCATCCATTTTTTTTAACATTATTATTAAACAAAAATGTCAGTTTTTGATTGCTTACTACCTATTTAGCTTATTATTATTTATATATTTTTGAACCTGACTTGTATATTTTAACATTTTTTTCTTAAATAGATTAAAATATATTGATTGACAATTGAACAATATAATGTATTATTACATATGACTTTTTTTATCTAGTGTATTTATGTGAAATAAGATTTTTACACAAGAATTTATGTTTGTGTTATTGTAAATTTTCTCTTATTTTCTTGGAAAATTTAATAATTTTAATTGCATAAATTAAATTTTAAAATAATTCTTTTTAATATATATTACAACAAAAAGGAAGCTTCCATTAAAGTCATGTAATATATGATATCATATTCACCTTGTTGTTGGTAGTGTTGCACCATCTGTTGCGTTTGTTGTTGATGGATCAGTTGTTGTTGTTGGTGTTGCTGTTGGTAATCATTATAGGTATTACAATTGATACTTTCAATATTATATTCAAAATATAATTAATTTGATACTATTGGTCAAAATAACCGAATACTATCGGTGTCATTGCAGGACTTTCCAACAGAGTTTTTGGTTAAAACGTTTTTTTGTCATGCATCTAGTTCTGCAATGATAAATTATCTTACAATAACCAGAGATCTAAAAAGCTTTACATCCTAAAATTTTCTGAAATTAATAATATCGTTTACAAAGTAGATGCTACTGTAAAAAAACGTATATCAGCATTTAGGAGGTCCTACACGGACGTCGACGTTAGGTTAAGCCATAATCAAGATCTAGATGATAGAGATTTTTATTGACCTTTTCCTAGTAGTAAGGATGGATTATCGACAAAAGAAATGTCAATCTATAAATAATATAATAAAAATATAGTGCTTTTTGCATATAACAAATGAATCATATCAAATAGAGCCGAATGTGGACTATCATGGTTGTGGTGCAGTGGTGCGGCATGTGACTGTATGCGGGACGGTCGTAGGGTTCGATAACCATTCGAGGGATTGATTACATTCATTTTTTGCGGCTCTCGCAGACTGTTTGTTTAATACAATTATTTCCTTATTCACCTGTATAGCTTGTTGTTGTAATATAGCTTGTTGCTGTATACTCTTAGATAGTGGCTGCTTCTCCGCTACGCTCGCTATTTGTGTCATTTGGCCACTCGTGTTCATTACCAATAGCCTAAATTGATAAATTTAAAATTTAATGTATTTATTACATAGAAAAGAACAACTTATTTACAAAAATACTGTATCAAAAAACATGTCATTTGAAATTATATGCTATTAAGCATTAAGATATTTTATTAAATTATACTATTAATAAGACTGAACATTTAACCACTGGAGTGGTATAAATATCGTCTGTTACACCAATGGTGCCTGAGTAAACGGTTATTTCGATATTAAATGTATATGAGAATATGTGAATCAAATAAAGAACAAATCTAAGGTAAAAAAAGATTTAAAAATTTTAAAACAATTATAGTTATACTAAGATAAAATAGCAAGAATTTAAGTAAGAAAACAAATATATTTATAATATACAAATATTGTCACGTACTGTTGTTTCGGTTGTTGTATTTGATGCTGCATTTTGTTAGTTTGATTGGCGGCATCTTGTTTGTTAGTCGGAGCCGGCGACCGCACACCTGGCTTGCCCCGTTGCTTCGCCTGAACAAATAAAAATACTATATCTTATCTTAGTAACATATGTCGTGGCGAAGGTGCACAAGTGTGTGTCTGTACGCGACAGTTGTGGGTTCGATAACCGCTCGGAGAAATAATTCTTTAATATTATCATTTGTTCGCTCTGGTAACAAAACCGAGCGCAGATTGGAGTTGCGCCACTCAACACGCGAACAGATCTCGAGAGTTCGGCGGAAATTGGGTAACAGAAATGTCTTAATGGAAACAGGGTGTCTTAATCGGATAGGTTCCCAAGGTCCCTTTGCCTACTCTGCTATGTGCGATATACGGCGAAAAGTTTAAAAATCTTATTACTATTAGTTTAGGGCCGCTAGGTTGCCGCAAGTATTTAGTTATGTATTTAAATTTCCTGATTGCGGCAAGAAGCCTAAAAATTTGATGGAAAGTGGGTAACGGATTAGTAACGTAACCTTCTATATGCGGGATACAGCGTGAAACTAAGAAAATAATATTTATCTGACACAATGGCATCATTGTGAAAAATTTCTTCATTCCTTATATTTACCTGATTTTGAGCTTGGTTAGCATTAGTCTGTGTCGACACGGAGGAAGCTGGTCGTATACCCGAGGGTAGTATGTTCGACAGCGGTCGAGGCGTCTTCGAGAGGCCGTCGGTTGACGCCCTGGGCTTTGTGGTTGTGGTTGCACATGCTACTGTTGCATCTGGGTACAAATCACGTTTCAATGTTAGTAAAAATGTATCTATATTTAAAAAGTTAAAATATTTTGCATTAGATATATTATTAGATCTCTTAAACATATAATAATATGCGTGAATAATAAGTAAGTAGTTAATAGTATATGAGGTATATTAATATACGCATAATAACAAAACAATGGAACAAAAATCGATATCGCCTTCATACAATAAACAATTGTTAATAACAAGGGTTTAAACACAATCGCTATGCACAAAAAAATCGCATCAGTTTAATAAAATGTTGTATTTGTGTTTGAATGAATTCCAGGACGGTTTGAAAAGATGACTGGACCCAATATCAGCTACATTACAGTCGGTACCGTAACAGAGAAGATGAACTACAAGAAATTAGGAAATAAATCATTTTTTTTTCTTCTTTTTCCTTAATAGGATACTAGATTCTTATGAATCTAATATCCTGTTAGGGACCCAAAATGACCTTTGGGACGGATCATTAGATAATAGTTAATGACAATGGTTAATACACATAATCGCTACACACAAAAAGTTATTCGCATCAGCACATTTAACTAGCACAAATAAAAGAAGATCAATATGAGTTTGTATATATAATATATAAAATACTATAGAACTGATACTAACTGTTATGTTGCACATTATTCTGTGGCGAATGTTGTATGAACATCGATGGTGGGGCGTCAGGTTGGGAGCCTCTTATGAATATGGGGTTAGGGGCCAAGAGGCCGCCGGCCGGCAGGGCCCCGGCCTGAAGGCCTCCCGTCCACATCTGCGGGAGGGCCCCCGATATCTGCCAGGGGGCGAACTGCATCGTTTGACTGCCAGTCTGTAACCATTGGTTTAATTAACATATCTATAATTATATAAATATATACATACATATGACTCATATTTGAATAATTATTAAATTTTTGATTATTGATTTGACAAACTCTTTTTAGTTACAATATGAGTCATTAACCAAACAAAAAAAGGGTAAAATAATTTACGAAGAGTAAAAAAATAAAGTTACGTTAAGACTTTAGAAATGTAGCACCGTAAATAAATCGTAAAATAAACATTTAATATTCTGCCCGCTTTTTTTAATCTCAAATTTTTACTATTTATATGTAAAATAATATTTGTATAAAAATTATAAATTTTATACTCTAATGTAAAGACATTATATATATCCTAAATGTAAATGATATATAATTAATATATACATATTACGTTTCATAGTTATTACTCTACATCATTTCTTATAGTCAAAAGCAACAAATGAGAAGTAATTAATGAAATAAAAAATATAATTGCAAATCACAAAGCAAATGCTTTTTTTAAAACATTGCAGTCAAAGAAATAAAAAGTCAACCATAAATCTAAATAATATAAATATATTTGTTGATTCGGTATTTCACTCAATATTAAGTTGTGTATCGGCCTAAAGGTTACGTGACCCATAGAGGGAGAGCTGATAACAGTCAGACCTTCATTTCGTTATAAAAGCTGAAAAAGTTTCTTAATTTAAAAAGTACCTAACATATACTGTACCTAATTTTCGTTCAAGCACCTACGAATATAATATTTGCTATATTTGCTATATTAGTTATAACAAAAACAATTTATTAATTTATTGATTAATTAATAACTTATGTGAAGAAAACCGGTATTTGCTTCTTATATGTTCGAAGGCGCTCATAGCTTATTAGGATTTAGAGGGGTCGGGCTGGAGGCTAAAACTATTTAAAAAAAAAACTTTATCATTAAGGAACGTTATGTTTTATTCTTTGCACCTTATTTACCAAATGGCTTCCAAAGTAACCACCGCTTAAACACCATATTAATTTACCAGTTTCTTATAAACAAACGATGTTTTGATTAAATTGTCATATGTATCTGAAATATGAATGTGACTAATAATATTGTGACTTCCAAGAAATCGACCATTGCATTTTTTTTTCTTATTTTTGTCAAATGATCAGGCGGTGATTTGGATTTATCAGGACAGAACAATAGTTTTCATTTACTACAGTGTCTTTATAGCCGTAACATATATGGCCATTAACTAAATACATCGTTTTACAATAATTTAATAATTATTGATGTCTGTTTTTATTAAAATTGTAGTTTTTATTTTAAAAAAAATCATTGTATGTTTTTAAGAAAATGTATCCGGACGTTGCGGAACTATTCAACGCTTCGATTTATGTTGTTATATAAATAACAACATAAATCGATAACGTGTGTGTGTTGTATTAGTAAAACTGTACTCTAGTATTTTAGTGACTGTTGACTGACTTCTCAACACATATTACATATTAGAATAACTTGATAAATAATATAGTTAAAACAGTTTATAAATACGGCAGTTATCTAATATATTTTTACTTAATAAATAATTTATATATTTTACATACAAACAAACACTCAAACAATTATATCGCTATAGCCAACATATTAAACAATATCGCTATGCATTAATCATAAGTCGCAAGGCATATTATTAGAATAATATTAAACTTGAAGTATTTATATTAAAAGGAATGTGCATTATATTATATAAACGATAGATAATTATGAATGTATACGTTCGTATGATCCATTTATAATAGAAAATATAATTGGTTTCTAAATATATATATATATATATATATATATATATATATATATATATATATAT
>DWAN01005975.1:0-10819 GCA_018230445.1 Heliconius hewitsoni | reverse complement strand
CACAACCAGTCGGTTTTACAGTCACACTTCGTGCCGCTGCGCCACGATTGGCCTCAGAATTTTATTATTATATTTTATTAATTTTCGTTATTCTGCTTTGCAGTAAAAATACACTTTTTGTTACTGTTAAAAAATATATAATATTATTATTTCACTGTATAAAAATTTTTTGTGCCTTTATCTTTTAAAAATTATAAAGGCTGAAGTCCACTCGTGGCGCTTGAGCACAAGCGTGTGATTGTAAACGCGACATGTTGTGGATTCGATGTTAATTTCTTCACTCTGGTGTCCAAGCGCAGGGTCGAACTCCGCTACTCAACACGCAATGCCTCCAAAAATCAACAGAATGTGGGGAGCATAGTGTCTTAACACTAAGGAACCTAGTAGGTTCCCTCTGTTTGCTCCCCCTATTGCCTACCCTGCTACGTGCGGGATACAGAGTGAAACTGGAAAAAAAAGCTAAAGTAATACCTAACCTAGATAGGTTAGGTAGCAATGCATTTTAAACTACCCATGAAATAAATAATGAACTCGTTAATAGTTATTTGATGAAAGCTTAATTCAGTCTTGTGAAAAGGTTCTGAGCGGGGGCCATTAGGAAAGTTAAGTATTCGTAAAATCCATCGTACTAGCGCTTACGTAACAGTTATATACCCTTTCTACTAAAGAGGTATTGTTATATGGATTTAGTATGTGGTAATACGATTTTTTTTATACGTGTATCAAGAATACAGTAGAGTAGGCAAACGGAACCTAGTGTTAAGGCACTCCTTTATCCGTTTTCAGCAAAATTCTGAAAGCATTGCGAGTTGAGTGGCAGAACTCAACGCTGCGCTTTGCCTCGACACCAGAGCTAAGAAACCCTTCCTACAGTCACACACATTTGCCCCTGCGCCACGACTGGCTACGTAATAAAAATTGCAATGACGTAATATTTTGTTTGTTTAAAAAAATAAGTCCTAAACACTCCTAAGTAGTTTGATAGTTTCTGTAGAGACAGATCATACATTTTCTAAATCTTGAAATAAATTGAATGAATTTTCTGCCATAGGAGAGGAAGGAACGCTAAGAAATATATTTTTTAAAGAATTCCTTCTTGGCTCGGGAGCCTTATCTTTGTGTCATATAAAGTGAAGTTATATTTAAGTGGCTTTTCAAGTTTTATATGACAATAAATGGTAACGGGCAAGTGCTTAAAAATTTTAGTAACCAACGCTGTTTTTTATTTTTATGTAATGTAACTTAACTTTTTTTATGTAGGCGAATTAACAATTAATAACAAGTGTCTTCCTTTCCATTTAATACACTTCCGTTTCCTTTCCACCGATTTCTTTAGACACTGCATTAAGTGGCGCAACTCAACGCCGCGCTTGTTATCAGAGCGAGGAAATGAAGATAATATTTCACAAATATTTCATTTTCTCGGGTGGTAATCAAACCCAGAACCTGTTGGACTTACGCTCACACGCTTATTTTTACAAAACAAAAATAGAAGATGCAAATTAACCACGTTTCATCACTAACAGTCTAATAAAACAACTTATCCAAGTTGTTATAATTAATTGCTACACCTTCTAGTAAGTTACCTATTACACGCCTTTGATGTTGGTTTAGTGTTTAAATACGTACAATTTCTACTAAGTTTGCAGTTTCTTCGGAAACTACTAATTAATAGAATTAGTCTATATAGACGACTCGATGGCTAACTTTTAATTCTTAATATAGTCGTTATCTGATAGTGAAATTTATATTCATTTATATTTACGATTTAACATTCCTTGTATTTAAATTAATAATTAAATTTAGTTAACAACTTTAAAGAGAAACAAATTCGTGCTGCATCTCTAGTCGGAGAGAACAGAGCACCATACTCTACGGGCTCAGCATACGCTATCGTCTCGTCCACTGTTGTCAACCTCTTCATGCATGCCCTTCGGAGAGTCCTTATGCTTTTTATGTGACCTTCCTCCAGTATCTTTGATACTGTGTTTTTGAAGGTCTACCTATATCTCTTCAAGGTGTCCCTCTAGCTCTTACTGGTCACTTTTCCATTCTTAAATCTTTTTGCCACTTGCAACTCTTTCGTTTAGCGTGTCCAAACCACTGAGTATGTTCTCACCGTGATGTTCTCACTAGTTCCTGTCATTCTCTGTATCTCTTAATTGCAGATTGAATCAGCTATTGAATGACTCCACATATCCTACGAAGAAGCATTCAGTATTTTAATTGAATAAAAACCCACGAAATAATAATACAATACAACGAAATAGATAAAATCCTTAGAATTCTTCATCTAAATTCTACTTTATAGAAATATACATGACGGAACAATAACATAAAGGAACTGTAGCTGGCTAGTTGCCAGATATGCGGATGATACTCTGAAGAAATTTTGTTTAACTTTACTTGTGTTTCATATTTCGGGAATTATTCGTACATTCTATGTTTGTTTAACAAAAACATTTACCTAGCCGTGTCCAACGTGACGTGGCCTAAAAACTAACAATGGCTTTGAATGTGTATGAAGACTTCTAAATGTACCAATTACATATTTTTATGTAAGATAAGGTAGTTCACAATAATTATTTTATTGTATTTTTTCAAATTCTCGCTGTATCCCGCAGCAGGGTAGGCATAGTGAACCTGGGAACCTAATGTTGAGATACTATTCCCATTATATTAGACACTTCCTTCTATTCAATTCTTGTACTTACCCGTCGTAGATAAGTTAATCCTTATTTGTTACGTTTTGTCTGATGGCAGCTAGTCCTAAAGAAGTCAGATGGAGAGAACTAAGTGCTAAATCTCTAAGTAATCTAAGTTGTATTCAGTGATTTGATTGTTTGCAGAATTGTGCAGTCTTTATATTTTGAAATAAAATTAATTTAAAAACCAATTGGTTACACATAAGTAATAAATAAATAGGTTTATTACACGTGACGTGAAAATCCCTCCTACAACTCCTTTGAACGGCACAAATTCTTTCCTGCAATTGTTTCCGTGCTCAATCTTCTACTTAACATAAAATACGATTTCCTACTTTCCTGTGAATATGTCAAATCGATTTTTATAGAATCAAAAGTATTCAAATGGAAGACTTTAAACTGTCACATAGACTTTACAACAAAATCTTTAGTTCGAAATGCCTCCTTAGTATTTCAATAAAATTTATATGATCAAAGTAAATGTTTTAAAGGTTTTTTTTTCATTTTATTTAATAATGTTGTCTTATAAATCTTCCTTGGGGAGTATAGGGGGCATTAAGATATTAGATTAAACTTACTTTATTAACACAGAGAATATTCAAACTTAAGAAACGAAGAGCCTTTGGAAGGGCTTTTCTAGTCCTTCAAACTCTGTAAAATGTAATTGACATGATGATGAAAGTATCTAACTATTACAAACCGGTCATGGCGCAGGAGCACCAGTGAGTGACTGTGAACGCGACTGGTTTTGGGTTCGATCCCCACTCGAGGAAATAAAATATTTATTTAAATTTATATTTTCATTTCTTCGCTCCGGTGTCAAAGCATTCGGTGAAAAATGGTGAACAGAGTGTCCAAAATCAAGGTTCCCTCTGCATACCTTGCTGTGTGCGGGATACAATAACTAGCCCTCATGGACGCAAGCAATTTATTTAATTTTATTAATATACCGTCCAATGTCCGTTCAATGTCTGTTTCACAAAAAAACATAAGTTAATAAGGAAAAATACAGGAACAAGAACCGCACGTTCGATTAAAGTTAATATTATAGCGCACAACAACTTAAATACAAAAAAAAAAACTATAGAGCCAAGTACTATATTTTAAAATACAACATACTAGGTAAATAATAGTTCAAATTACAACGTATTGTATATACGAGTATATTAGTATAAGTGATAATATTTAATTATCTCGATAAATAAAATATTTTTTTGTTTCACTTTCAGGAAAAAGCCCTTTTTCACATTATAACGAGATATCAATTACAGTCACGAGGTAATTAACAAATATATCTTGGATCATACGTGACTCTACTTTAATGATGGCGTTTTTGTATCATCTTAACTTAACATCATTAAGTGGGAACCTACTTAATCATATTTGAGGCCATTGTGGCTCAGTTTCTAGCTTACTGCGTGGGGCTGTAAACTTGATCGGTTTAAATTCGATTCTTATTTGGCAGAACGTTACCTTACAAAGGTTCATAAATAAAAAAGTTTTATCAATATAATAAAGTATTTAATTGAATTGACTGAAACAGCTATCAATATATGGACATTTTCTATAAAATTAAAATGATAATGTTATCAGATCACGAAAGTAATTCAGGTGAGAAAATGAATAATTGTGCAGTACCAGCGGGCGCCACCTCGCGCGGGCCAATTTTATTTAATATTTTTATTTTCCTCCCTATGATATCGAAGCAAAGCGCGGCGTTGAGATCCGCACTCAACACGCAATGCCTTCAGAATTCATCCAGGGGAACAAAACTGTATTAATGAGAACAAAGTTTCTTAAAACTAGGTTTCCAGGTTCTGTCCGCCTACCCTAATATGTGCGTGTGGTGTGTAGCTAAAAAATAACTTCTATAATAAACGAGATTTTGATTCAACTTGAAACAACCTCAAATCAATACAACGACTGCATCTATTTTGAGACTGTTTATGTATTTTGATACCGCATCGATTGGGATTCTTAGAAGCCATCCCACAATTTAATGTCTATACATACAGCGTAAAATATATTAGACGACCCCGGGATCGGCGTGGACGCGATAACGGTTGAAAACAGAACGCCGCTGTTAATTTGACGTCCGACCTCATTCATTAGTAGAATCGTCATTTAAACTGATGTCACCGCAATCTGTGTCAAGATTTGTTTTAATTTATATATTTACTAACATGTTTTACTATTGAATATCAATTAATCGTGTTTTGATGAACTGATATATATTTTTTAATAAAATTAAATCATCTTCGCGCTGTATCCCGCACACAGCAGGGTAGGCAGAGGGAACCTAGTGTTAAGACACTCCATTCCCCGCTTTCCGCCGAATTTTTGGAGGCATTGCGTGTTAAGTAGTGGAACTCAAAACCGCACTTTGCCTCTACACCAGAGCGAAGAAACGAAAATATTAAATATTTCATTTCCTTAAGTGGGAATCGAACCCACTACCTTTCGCGCTTATGCCTACACAATGATAATTGAGTTTTAAGATTTCTATCAAAACTAAATGTTTAAAACCACAATTAGTAGAACGAACTATAACAAATTAATTTTAATTGCTTACGATTGTAATCAGTCTTGCTTAAGACTATCACTAGTTATTAACGTATCAAATTAAATGGTGTATCAGTTGTTCGTACATGTGTCCGTGTAGTATAAAAACAAATATTTTTTTAATTACACGCTCTCTCTCTCTCTCTCTCATATGACAAGGTAGACAAAGGGAACCTAGGATTAGGAATCTCCGTCCAATTTTCGAGACATTGAGTATTGAGTGGCGGACCTGAATACCGCGCTTTGTCTTCTTACCAGAGCGAGGGAGTGAAAATGATTTATTCCACCGAGCAGAATCGAATATGTTAAGCATCGCGATTACGGCCATACGCTATGCTATTGCGCCACGACGCACCACTGTTCCAAACAATATTGGAACTCGCCTCAGGAATAAATTCACATTTTCTTATGTAGTCGTTGTCCTTGTTTAAAATAATCATAGCGGAAGTATTACAACCATCAAATTGACCCTGAATTGTTAAACGAATACTGACAATTATAGTCACACTTGTCAAAATTAGTAAAAAAATATTTCTCTCCTTGTCTCAAAGTTGGCAGCATGCCAATCGCCCTATAAAGCCAGTGACGAAGTCAACAAAAAGGATTTATTCGACAGTAAACCGAAGAATTACAACACACTCCCCCTTTTGTTTACGTCATCTTACTATTGTTCTCCAAAATGTATTTGCTATTAAAATAGAAAAGGTTCATACGAATTTTATTTTTATAGTCAATTCAGCGTGTTGTTACATTTTGTGGTTTAGTTTTATGGTGATATTACATAAACCTCTCGTACTTTGATAATATTTTTAACATAATATTTTCCAACAATCTGAGCTTATTTTTTTGTTTAATTTAAAAGAAATTTCATTGTAAAATAATGCTATAGTGGTTTGATGTTTTATGTTTAAGTGTACACGTGATTGTTTTGTTTTTGATTTCCTTTTGGGACCTTTTCTCTACCTTGTACAATGCAAAAGATGCGTGATTTTATTTGTTTAAATTTTTTATTTACTAACCCCAGTTAACGAAATAAACTACACTACACACTACACTATGTACTTCAGTACTTAGTTATATATTTACAATGTGACAATTCATAATTCATATTCAAATTCATATTATATTGAAAAGTTTGATATAGGCAAGATAGTGATATAAAAACAAGAAACTAAAAAACGTGAAAGCTCTTTAATCTTTACTCTTGGCTCTAAGCGTTATTCTATGTCACAGTGCTATGAAAACTTCATTCACACTACTAGAAGTTACAAAAGAGAACGGAAATGAGTTCGACGATTGGTATTCACCCATTTTTTGCTGCGATTTATCTGATCTCTGATTTGCGGATATGAGATTTTTCTCAATAATGCATCTTTTATTTGTTGTTTAAATAGTTTTTACGCTTTTAGTGAGTGAGACCTTTAATACTCTCGACGACAAAGTGATGCATTACTCCGTTCTCCAATTTTTGTTTATTTTAGAGACATTTCGTATTAACAACCAAAATTTTATGTCGAATTTTAACTATCCGATCGAGGATACAAATATATTTTTAAATTACAAATACTACCCTCGCGGGAGTTGTACGTACGACTATTATGTAAAAGAAGTTATACGACCAAACAAATGAGCCAAGTGGCACTATATCCTTCAAAAGTTCACTTTGACTTGGTTTTCGCTAAAAATTTTGTATGTTCTTTTAATTCACCTGTTTCCAGCATTTTTGTAAGCTTCATTTACCTAAGCTCTAAATGTAAATTGCATTTCAAGCGGTAAAAAAATTTAAAAAAAATGTAGTTACTCAATGAAAACTTGCGCACAATTTCAGCCTTTGCACCACTTCCCGGCCATTGAAATAGACGGTTGAAGTTTTTCTATTCGCGAGTACAATAGGGCAATTAAATTCTGAATTTTTTACCGTTTTTGGCCGCGACATGAACTCAATATCCGTGATTCAGTACTTAATGCTATTCATTTTTTTTTACAAATGCCAAGTAAGCATAGCTTATAAGTGAAAGAAATCATGCGCGGCGCTAAGTTACGCCACTCACCATGCTATGACTCGATGAGTGGGTGGCTAGTGGGGAACGTAATGTCTTAACACTATCTGCTCCTATTACGGAATAAGCGTGAATCTGACTAAATGTTCATTTATTTATATACTGTAATTAAAGTTGAGGCCAGTCGTGGAGCAGGGGCACAAAATGTGACTGTAAAACCGACTGGTTGTGGGTTCGATCCCCGCTTGAGTAGATAAAATATTTACTTAAATTTATATTTCCATTTCTTCTCCTGGTGTCGAGGCAGACCGCGGCGTTGAGTTCTGCCACTCAACACGCAATGCCTCCAGAATTCGGCAGAAAGTGGGGAATGGAGTGTCTTTAGACTAGGTTCCCTTTGCCTACACTGCTGTGTGCGTTATATAGCGTGTAATTAAAGCTAGAATACTTAAGTAATTTCATTATTGCAAGTGGTACCTATCTTTAATTATTATTATACTAACTAAAGAAAGAAAGAAAAAAAGCTATTTCAAATAAGAAAATTCTATTTAAAATAAGAAAATTACATTGAATTTTTATTTTATCCTTTGCTTGTTTTATAACGCTGTTCGTTTTTGAAATTTAATACGAATAAAAGTCTTCTGAGACATCGTTAGGCAAATGACACTGTAGAGTGAAACTTAGTCCCTAACGATAATGCTAAACATTTGTTAATACGATTTACTACCTAAGAGCCCTAGGGCACTCGACACTCGTGTGAAATGCCAACCTCTTAACATGATGGCTTTATGAAGAGGATCAGACTGGCAAGTAGTCTTGGTGTTCCTTATTTACGGGATACCTAAAGGTATTATTTGAATTTCATTATATAATACTACGGGATAGAGACTGTATAATATCGTGGGGCAGTACAGTGTTTTAATGATAAAGCGATGGTTGTGGATTCGGTTATTATTCAGGGGATTGGTAATATTTTAATTGTTTCCGTTTCTCCAGTATGCCAAGAAAAAACGTGGTTTTTGCTTTATATTATATTTTCAAAAGGTTTTTCAAGACGATGCTACATGCACCAAATATTTCTTACAGTAGAGTATTTCTAGCGTTCGATCAAACGATCAAACTACAATCGCTGAAAAATTTGAAGTGAATTAAGTTATTAATACCCAATTAGAAAAAGTTGATTGTCATATATACATCATATTTTATACCTTTTAAAAAAAAATTCCAAATACTTATCCCTAAAGTCTCATACAACCAACATATTCATTATTTGTGTACATACATACGTACCACTCTATAATCGAAGAATCTATTTCACCGGAAGAACTACCGCTTTTTATTTCAAATATCCTCCTTTCTATTCAAATGAAAAAGGTATCTTCATTTAATTCAATGAATGAAAGCCACTGCTCGCCGCTTTGTGTTCTCGTTTGCTTGTGTTAGGACACTCCTTTCGCATTAAGATACTTACGTGAGTTCGATTCCCACTCGAGGAAATGAAACATTTAATATTTTCATATTCATCGGTCTGACGTCGAGTAAAACTCAACACACAAGGTCTGCAGAATTCGGCTAAAAATGGGAAATAGAGGGTCTTAACAGTAAGTTCCCTCTGCCTACTTTCCTATAGAGTTACGCTAAAAAATACATATACGAATACAGTTTATTACATTGCACCACATCAAAACAGTCATAATTTTATCATTCAAAGCGACCAGCGGATATAATGTAGCATGATGAGATATTGATACAGCATTGCAAAGTCATTCATCATCAAAATGTTGGAAATCTATATTTACCCTTAATACTTGCGCAAAATAAATTTACATTTGATAAATGACTAAAGTCAGAAAAGAGACACTGTATTTGAATAATCGATTGGAATTATGGTAGATGTTTTGTTCTTAAGTTTTAATTACAAATGTTTAAAATTTTGAAAAGGGGAGCCTAATGAAAAAAGACGCTTTTGCGCACTTTTTTTTGCAAAACAGGCAAAAGGGACCGATGAAATAATATTGAATATTTCATTCCCACGAGTGGGAATCGAACCCACAACTGTTGCGTTTACAGCCACACGCTTGTGCACTTACGCCACGACTTTCATTATCTACTAAATAGTAAAGAAACTAGTAGGCATATTGACATGGCGACATACAAAAAATTAAATTTTGCATTTGTACATCATGGGGATTATAGCGGAGCACTTGGGAAGTGTAGGGAAACAAAGAAAACAAGGTTTTTCATTTTAATACACCACGTAAATGAAAATACGGGCTGCCACTATTAGTTTATATGACCATGTGTGTGGACACGTAAAACGAGTACAAAATCCACGTGATGATAAATAAATGAATTTACATATAAAACATATATAATAATGTTAATTTTAAATTGCCTTATTATAGAGTTGAATGTTAATATTAACATAAACAAATTTTCTGTAATAAAAGATAACCTAAAATAAAGATCAATAACGAAAACTTGTGGGTACATCTATTGTATAGAAGTGAAATAAGATGGATGGCAAGCTCAAGTAAGTTAACCGAGTGCATTATTGAAAACAACTTTTGAGTTAGGTAACTAAAATTCGTGTTCTATATTTTATTCCAAAAGTATTCCAGGACTATTTATGTATATTTGTGATAATTTTTTATCAGAATTAGGTAATGTTTTCCTTGTGGAGATGTTGAACTATTTTACTAGTTAATTTTTAATTAGCGGTTTTTGGGTTAATCTTATCACTCACACGGTTGTTAAAAGCCACATTTTCATAAAAATAAATGAATATAATTTATTAACAATAATATTGGCCTAGTTAGTTACTAATATTTAATAATAACTTAACTATTTTGTATGTTGTAAAAGATTAAATTAAATAATCGAGTTTAAAATAGGGAACGGAGTGTCTTAATTCTAGGTTCCCTCTGCCTACCCTGCTGTGTGCGGGATACAGCGTGAAGATTTATATTAAAATAAAAAAAGTATTTACTTATTATGCAGCAAGTTCACTTTAGAAAATAAAAAAAATATATACCTTCACTTTATTCAGATACCTTACGTTAAGACACTCCGTTCTTGGCTTACCGTTCGAATTAGAGACTTTTGAGAAATTTGAGGAACGTTGAAGAACCGTCTTCAACGTAACGGTGATTTTAAAAGAATAAAAAATTAAATATACAAACCTAAACTAAATTTGATGACATAAGAATATCATAAACAATTCTGAAAACAATTTGTGTTTGAGGTTAGAATGCATAATGTAAATAGGCTTCAAAATTGTTCTATCTTGAAATTGGTTTTGCTTTTAAGAAAATATGAGACGTTATTAAATTTGATGCTTGTTGGTTTTGCTGTGGCATATCACGATTACGTTTAGGTACCTTAAAACAAAATATATATATTTACAGAAATGTTGAAGATTTTTGAAGGTTTGCTTTATGCTTAGGCCAGTCGTGGCGCAGCGGCACGAAATGTTACTGTAAAAGCGACTGGTTGTAGGTTCGATCCCCACTCGAGGAGATGAAATATATACTTAAATTTATATTTCCATTT